>APFE030303074.1:24694-119790 GCA_000404065.3 Pinus taeda
CCCAACACTATGAAATTACACCAGAAAACCAACAACACTTCTCTACAAGATACAAGATTCCAGCCTCTGGATCTTTGTGATGAGGGATCCATATATAGATGATTGTAGGGAGGTGAGCCATCTTCTGGGGTCTTAATTAGTTTCCTCTCTCTGATAGTTCCTAATTCCACTTGGAGAATGATGATCGCTTACTCATCCCTAGTCGAAAAACAGAGAGGCAAGTGTTAGAGTGGAAGCTTCTGGAAGATTCCATGATCTTCCACCTCGCAATTTGTCCCTGCCATTTGTCCATTCCCGACCATCACACCCTACAGAGGAGTCATTCAGTATGCATCTCACCCTGTACACTGGGAAGGTGATATGCATCGCACCCTGTACACTGGGTTTTCAGTATGGTCCAGTTTTGACCATTTATGAGCAGTGTTTAGTGGAGAACTTCTGGGAGATGATGTAATCAGCTGACCTTGTTCCTTTAGGCAGTGAAGCAACACTTTTAGGGACTTAGGATCCCTCAGTTTATGGACATTTATGATTGGGGTTGAAGTGCCCAAAAATTTCTATAACACCTTTTCAAAGTGGTTAAAGTATCCCATGGTATTTAGTTGGGAACGGTTTCCCCCAAGAGCCAATTTTGGGGCTAAAGCCCATGTTTTGGGGAAGAAGACCCAAATTTTGTAATAAAGATGTAAAGTATCCACATTTTGTGGTTAGAGAACATGAAGAGGTCAAAGGGTTTTCTTCCCTTGTTTTGTATCATGTCAGCTGTAAATATCTACCCATGGTCCGCGGACCATGGGATTGTCTAAAAAGGGAGTCTCAAAAGAGTCTAAGGCGGGGGTAAGAAGAAGGATGAAGGATTTTGGGTAAGAAGTTCTAAGTGTTCTCAAATCTTAGCATAGGTAGAGGCTTTGCAACTAAGTGCATAGAGGGCTAGGGTGGAAGTCCGCAGTTGAGTGCGTAAACCCCTGCAGCTGTGTGCACAGGGCGAATAGAGTTTGTACTAAACTTGAGATATCAATAAAGAGAATTATTCTGCAATCATTGTGTATTTTGTCTCTATTTAATGCATCTGATTATATTATGTTACAATCTAGGTTTACATTATAATGCTTATTTGATGCACGAATGTATTTGATTATATCTGTTAATTGAACGCAAGCAAGAGTAAAAGATTACGCGAAGGTGACTGTAAATTCATGGTAGATTAGGTAACACTTAAGATAACTTGGCAACTTATACGGTAACTCAATCACAGAGGTATGTAAGTGCCTAGACCTCAGGTTAGGGTTGCGCGAAGATCAATTGAGTACCCTTGCAGAGGTATTGAAGGATGGAAGAGAAGGGACATCAATAAGCCCTAAAGACTTATCAATCTACATGAAGGCAAGATCAGTAAGTATAAACTGACTTCTCGACCATCTCAGGGTGCAGAAACATGGTTCCTGCATCCTCCCATACAACTTCGAGTGAGACTTCAGTCCACGCTCTGCAAGCTGATGCCAAAAGCGCTAGTAGTGTAGGGATTTTCTTGGCTGACTAATGCTGAACATGGGCCAGGTCCCAACAAGCCAAAAAATGGTTCTGTTGTCGAGACCAGGATCTACATGAGAGATGTGTGATGTCATATCATTCGAATCCAACTAAGAAAGATATTGAAACCTGGTTGGATAAAAAGATCCACGAATTTGTGGCACAAGAAAACAAGATCCTGCAATTGACAAAAGAATAGTGGTTAGACAAATACCTATACATAGAGATACACAAAATCTTCTTCTCTTCCTTCCTGGTTGAGTTATATGAGTGGATCACGAAGTTGGCAGACGATCAAGGAAGGTGGAGGCTTGACAAGCCAATTGTTTGGACACTGGAGCTAGTACGAAGGTTAGAAGCTTCTGAAGATAAGATCACATGTGTTGTCAACCATTGCCTTGACCACATCATAGGAGGATTTGTGACCAAGTTCGCGGTCGATACCTCTGTCAGTTACACCAAAAC
Source organism: Pinus taeda (assembly GCA_000404065.3). Taxonomy (NCBI): domain Eukaryota; kingdom Viridiplantae; phylum Streptophyta; class Pinopsida; order Pinales; family Pinaceae; genus Pinus; species Pinus taeda. The sequence continues at coordinate 26,690 of APFE030303074.1, forward strand.
AGAGTGTCGCTTCTTCAAGGGACCACGTGGTAAGTATTTAAAATCATTGAATAATTTGATTAAGATGCTCTTGTGTGAACAACAGGTTATTCAGTTACCTTGATGTTTGGAGCTACATGAAGTGGAAAACCTTTCAGGGATGGAGGAATAAAAGGTCCTGAGTATAGCCCACTGATTAGACTCCCTTTAAGTGATGACGAAGGGACATCACAAATTTCTCCCTTGAGCACTAGTGAGTTGATAAGATGAGGGTTCCTGCAAATACCTACACCTCCTCCCCACTCATCACATCCATCCACACCACCTCCATCCTCACCTCCACCACTCACCCCATCATGCACACCACTGCCACCTCCACTGTTCGATATGGTGAACTCCATAAATCTACCTGTATTCAAGGGCATAGGGAATGAGTACCTAGACCAATTTTGGTTCATCATAAAGGCTATATGGGAAGCTTAGGGCATTGCGGATGATCACATGAAGAAGGCGACGTTGGTTAGTTCTTTACATGATCACACACTAACCTAATACATCAAGTACTCTAATGACAACTAGGCAGCTACACTGGCATAGATCTATGTTGTAGGATAAAATGCATGGTGTATGGAGAATGGAGATACCCTCAAAGGTCTTCCCGTGATCTTTGGCAAACTGTAAGATTATCTGCAACCGTCACAAATTTATATGCGTGTTCATAAACAATAACTAACTATCAAGGTAGGACAAATAGATTACCTCAAGCCTCCGTGTAGATTTGCTGGAGAGCACAATGCAGCTAGGTGGAAGTCCCATGAGCTGGCTCCAGATCAAGTCCCACACATAGAAGAGACAAACATAATCACATCATACAACCTCAATAAATAATACATTAATATAGAAAAGAACATCTATTTACACATAATTAAGCTACTCATGCTAAAAGGTATTGGAAAAACAAGTTAATGAATGATAATACCAACACCATGGAGTAGACAGTGCAACTGCAGTTCTATATTAATGTCGGAAGAGTGATTACAACCATCTGTTGCATCAACCTTCCCTTACCCCTCTAGCTTCTCTTTCTCTCTCCCTTCTTAACAACTTCTTCTGATTTGAGACAATGCTCAACAATCAAGTATGCTATCCTTTCAAATGATCTGGCCTCTATCACCATAGCCCTAGCTTTGCTTATGTAGAAATTGAGTTAGGGTTGCCAAGTTCCTCCATGAGTTGCTTAGGGTAAAAGCAATGAAGTTGTCATTCTTTTTAGCTCTTTCCCATTTGCCTCCTTCATTAGGATTAGAAATACCTCAAACAGGTTGAACTTGAGATGTTTCCTTGCTTTTCTTGAGTAGATTTAGGAGCAAATATCTAGATATTTATGAGTCAATTTGCTCCTTTGACCTCTAGAACTTCATTAGGATCCACTAACATTGTTCCTGAACTAAAAACTAGAGTTAGTAGGGTCACTAACACTCCCTTAGGCTTGCTGAGAAGCTTTATAAAGTAGGTTGTTAGTGTATAGCTAGCGTTAGTGTGCAAACAAGGCTTGTGATCTTGGTCTTTGCTTCAGCTATCATGTCTTTCCCCTTTGAGCTGATGAGGGGGTCATTTTGTTGTATAATAGATGCCCCCTAAAGTGTGAGATCAAAGGCTACAACGATGGCCGAAATACTTTACTTAACTGTAATTTTCCTTCTTCGACAAAAAGAGAGAGAGGATCAGAGCTTCGGGTGGTACGGGAAACCTGATACAACACATATATATAACTACTAAAATCATGTCCTGAGTCGAGAATTCCCATGTTCAGTGGCTATGTCAGAGTGGTTTTCTCATAAAAGAGATATGACAATGTTATCCACTGATAATCACAATGTGGATCCGGTGTCATAATAGGATCATTCCGATGAGCTGTCTCCAAAAAAACAATATATGCAACTTGGGAGAGGAAGCAAGGCTGAGTGATTCAAGCCTCTACCCAAGATCTTGATTTCCACTTCACCGAACAGCATAGATCGATACATGTGAATATATGCGTTGATGTCGAACATGCACAAAATCATCTGATTACCAATAAATAATGGAGACCTTTAACAGATGCGAGGAAGGCCACCAATAATGGTGATGGTCCCCAAGATGCACAGTACAATCTAACGAGTGTGAAAGATGTTTTTGTCGTCGAATACACATAGAATCGCTTAACCAAGAGCCAATAATGAGAACCCTTAATCAAACACAAGGCACTGCCACTAATGTTTGCAAGTACCAAGGCACTGAATGTGTTTTGGGGTTGTCTTCCTAGCTAGAGTGTTGAAGTCGATAGGAAGATACCTATCAAAAGGTAGGCATTAATGTGTCCTACATCAATCGACACGAAACGGGACAAGAATGATTTATGTTTTGAGAAATCTTTGAGCATTGGGTCTAAACAACAGAGGGCATGATGAAAGGATATCCTTGATGGGTTGATGGAGGAAACAAAAGGTTAACTCTTGAACAATAGAAGGCATGACAACGATTTTAACCATGCAGCACTAGAGTCATGAACACCAAAGAGTGTTAGGATACAGAGATGCAGGAACATTAGGGTATTTAGGCTAAACTCATAGGATGGTAGGATTCATATTGAGAGTTCGTCACAAGGAAGGTTTATCTGAGGGAGTGCCATGTTCAAGGGAATGACTACTGCCAAACCACCCTTTCTAATAACAAAATGCAGTTGTATTGTCTACCTTCCTTGTCTGATTATTTTAGTGAGTCCAGATAGGTAAACTCGTCGATCTTTTAATTTTTTAAGAGTCTGAAAAGGACCACAAAAAGAGTGACTCTATGCCCTATCTGATTAGTTTAATGAGTCCAGACAAGAAAACTCATCGATCTTTTCATGTTTTGAGAGTCTAAAAAGGATTGTAAAAAGAACGAATCTATATCTTGTCAGTGTAATTTAATGAGTCCAGACTAGACAACTTAGTGGTCTTTTCATATTTAGAGAGTCTAAAAAGATCGTAAATAATGACTCCATGATGGTCCCTTTGTCATAGTTGTTAACCGAGTGCGACAAAAGGTTAATAGTATACCCGGATCGGTTAATTTTCCATGAGTTAATCTATTGAATCCAGATAAACACAAACCTATTTTCAATAGATGTTGACCTCCTTTTGTTACGAGTACGAGGAGACGGACTAAACTCGTTTTTCGTCTTGAATTTTTAATGAGTCATGTGATGAAAAATTCAATACCTTCATCAAATTTTAACAAGTCAAATGAAGAAAACTCAAGGCATATTTCTCAGTTTATTAAGAAAGGAAAAAGAGGTAAAATAACTACTCATTACTTCTTCGTAGATTTAACGAGCTCGAAGAAGGGGAAAAACTCAGGAATTTTCGATTTAAGAGCGAGAAATGGTCCGAAAAAAGAAAGTGCTCTTGTTGCTGCCATAGATTTTTAACGAGCTCGATGACAAAACTCGAGATTTTTCATTTTAACGAGAGAGAAAAGTACCTAAAAGAATGCTTGAATCATCTTTATAAATGTTTAAGGAGCCTAAAGAAAAACTCAAGATTTTTTCACTTTTATGAGGGAGAAAAAAACACCTAAAAAGAATGCTCTAATGGTCTTTTTCAGTTTAATGAGCTATAAAAAAGAGCAAAAAAGAGTTGCTTATACCATCGTCATATGCGTTTAACAAGCCCAACGATGACAAACTCGAGGATTTTTCAGTTTAATAGTGAGAAAATATCCCATAAATGAAAGCGCTCATATATTCTTTGTAGTAGTTTTAACAACCCCAAAGAAGGATACTTGAGGTTATTCAGATTAACAAGCAAGAAAAATATCATAAAAAGAACAATCACTCTTCTTCATGGTGGTTTAACAAGCCCAAAGAAGGAGACTCAAGGTTTTTTCGACTTAACAAGAAAGCAAAATACCATAAAAAGAATGCTCGGTCTTCTTCATGGTAGTTTAACAAGCCTGAAGGAGACTCAAGGTTTTTTCGGATTAACGAGCAAGAAAAATACCGTAAAAAGAATGATCGATACTTCTTGATCTCATTCTTGACAATAGAATGGTCTATGCCATGCATTTCCTCATAAGACCAAGGGAAAACATCGCAGAAGTCCTTAAAAGGGTATGTGAAGCTCACAATTTTCTCAGGATTGCGATTGGCTCCAATCTGTATGTTTTCCACGATGCCTGTCTTGACAGAAATATCGATGAGCAATGCCTTTGAAATATTTCCCCTGTTCCCTTCTGATTCCAAAGTTTGGATAGTCATATATGGTGAGGAAACAATTTCATGTGCACTAGGTGACAGGATCTGAAGAGGCATCATGTCCGAATCAGATATCGAAACACGATGGTGTGAGTCCTCCGAAGGTCGCTCTTCTAAACTCATGATTTCTCTAATAGCTTCGTCCATAGGTAGGACTTGATTAAGTGGATAGAAAGAAGGAGCCATTATGGGACGGGTAGTGGTACTGTTGGCCGTAACCAAAGTGACCAGAGATTCAGATGCAGATTGAATGGCTTGGTAGGCCAATTTATATGGTGACAACAACATTTTTTCTCCATAAGTGTCAATGTCTGAAGGAGCCAGTAGGATCCATGGATTGGTCTGTTCATGAGGAATGGATGAAAGCACGTTGACCATCTGTGAAACCTTGGGCGGCTGAAGAGGGAAACAACACATCAAGGAAGAACCCTTCAATAGACCGGTATCGATATTGACGTAAGAGTTAGGTACACCATCCACTAAGGGTACAGAGCTGCTAGGTAACAGATAGTAATCTGGGGTGCAAAAGGACCTGGTCCACTATGACTATCTTTCCATCCAAGGGAAAGAGGATGATATAGAAGACCAAAGACACGACGACCTTCATGGCATAAGTCCAAGTGCGGCCCAAAAGCAGATTATAGTTGAGTTTATTATCCACAACTTCAATATCTACCGTTACCGTTTTCCCACTCAAGGTGATGGGATAGCTAGCTAGGTAACCTTTTGGGATGAAAGTGTGGTCGCCGAAAGCTTTAAGGGAATTCAACAGTGGTGATAGGGTTGGAAAACCCAGAGCGAGCCAAAAGGAAGCTGATATAACCCAAGTAGAAGAACCTTCGTTGATGACGGTTCTGTTTATACCTTTACCTTTCGAAAAAATTTGCACTTGAAATGCAAGCTGGTGGGAAAGGGGAGGTTTACACTTTTCCATTTTGAAAATTGCAAGCGTGGAATCATGTGGGTCAATTCCACCAATAGTCAAAAGCAAAGCTTTCCTTTGTGCTAGGCATGTTTGTAATACTTTGAGCACCCACATAGCCGACGGTGCTTGCGCCAAATCTTCTACAATGCTGTAGTTTTGGGCAACATGTGCAGATGCATTATGCATTGTGTGTCGAAGTGCCCCTTTGGGGGGCGAATTACAAGGTTAGCAACTAGCCATTTGATATGCAAATCATTAGGCGATGGTGGGTTTTGAATTGAGGAAGGTTCCTCTGCATCAATGATAGGAGCTCCATAGGATTTGGCTCTTGTTTGTAGATCTACGATTTCGAAGGTGTAAATGGTAGAAGATCCTTCACCAACTAAAGGGTGTTGTGAACCACCATTGCCCCCTTGTGGGGGTTGGGGTTGGTTTGCAATAAGATTTTGTTGCTGCTGAGTGGGGAAAGGATTATTAAGGACAGCAGGGGTCCTACCAGTATTCCTTTTGGCAATGTATTCTATGCATTCTTGAAGACGTGGGAAATGATAGGTCATGTTAGCACCTAAATCTGCATCAGGCTGAAAGAAGGCAAAATTCAGGGTAACCACAAACCATACTCAGTCTGGTAGCTAGCCCTACTAGAACAGGAGAGGGCTCTTTCCGGGTCACACTCAGTGAATAGACGAACGAAAAGGACTGAGATGACTTTCAAACGAACTATTTATCTTAGGCTAGTAAGTGGAAATGAAAATAAGGAGTGATTTTTATGAATGACTCTGTTTTTGGGATTTTATGGGACCACTAGACTTCAATGAACAGAGAATTTAACATGAAGGCACAGATTATTTCGTGAGGCAAGGTAGGCTAAAAGCATAACAATTTAATTTTAAAATATGGCGGAATGGAAAGATTGATTAAGAAGGTGAAAAGGGCATGGGAGACATGAATCCTTTTCAATAGAAGAACAAACATTGTACATGAAATTTTCCCACAGGTAGAGCAATAAAATTGAATTCTACCTAATCTCACTCGAAAAATCTCACCATAAATGAATACGAAATGAAACTATGGGACATAACAAAGAAATGGAGAGATTGATTAAGAAGGTGAAAAGGGCATGTACAACATGAATCCTTTTTAATAGAAAAATGAAACATTGCACATGAAATTTTCCCACAGGTAGAGCAATAGAATTGAATTCTACCTGATCTCACTCGAAACATTTCACCAGAAATGAATGCGAAATGGAATACAAAACACAACAAGATACATATGAAACATAAGATAAACACTTGCTATACCCACAACAACAGGAATCTCATGAAACAGAGCCACTTCCTTTCATTAATTCTCTGTAAAAATATACAATGCAGAAACAAAGTTTCTTTCCCACAGTCTCCCAGAAGTTACAAGCCAACCAACCAACTTGCTTTGCAAATGGTTTCCATACAATATATAGAATGTGCTATGAAGAGATAGAACAACCAAGGGTCACCAAATGAAGGTGGAGATCCAACCATCGGCTACAGGTGTAGCACCACAAACATGAAAAATGGCATGGGTAACCCTTTGCCTTCCTTTGCCACTTGTATAACTGACCATATGGAGTGAAAATATTTAGAAAACCGTCGTGCTCCTCCTCCTGTGCGTCATGCTCTTTTCCAGGTGACTTTTGGAGGGTTTCCCGATGTCCAAATTGAGTGAAAAATAGCTTGTTGGAAATCCTGTCCTATCTACTTTCCAACCCCACTGGAATTTTTTGAGTTGGAGTTCATTTGCTCTGTCAAAAAGCAAATCTCCCAAGACTGGTCAAACTGTACCAGATGAAACTTCCTCAAGGAAGAGTGTTGTTGTGGGCAACGTTTGAATGTCTTTCTCAACCCCAAATTGAGCTTAGGATAGCACATTGGAAAGCTATTTATGTCTACTTTCCAATCCAACTATACGTTTTCGATTTGGAGTTCATTTGCTCTGTCAAAAATCAAATCTCCCAAGACTGGTCGAACTGTACCAAATGAGGCTGTCAAAAGGCAGAGTGCTGTTATAGTCAACGTTTGAATGCCTTCCTCAACTCCAAATTGAGCTCATGATAACTCATTGGAAAGATACTTGTCTCTAGTTAGCATTTGGATCATCAAGAAAGTCATTTGGCAAACTGAGCTAGGAGAAAAGTGGAGTTTCCCGAGGTCGCTCCAGAGGTGCATCAATTCTCCCGAGACAATTGTATTGTTGACATTTCTTCAAAACCATGACACCTGTGTAAAAAGTGAAGGAGGTTTTTCTTCCCTGGTATATTTTCCACAAAAATTTCTTTTATTTTTTCCAAATTAATCTTCCATTGCTCAAAAACATTATTTGAGTGAAACATATCCCGATGTGTGGGACAAGGGATTTGCTGGAATGAAGCAGAATGAAGGGGATAGGGAGCTTCTAAATTCTTGAGGAAATTTTGGGAAGTGTGGAGGGATGATAGGAAGTAGGGAAAAGTGGAATATCAGAAATTGAGTAAGGGGAAGGGGTCCAAAAAGGCAAAACACAGGCCCAACCATAGAAAATTGCAAAGTTGTAGCAAGAAACTAGGGTTTATGCGAAAATGAGGAATTTGGGGGATCTCAGTGATGGGAAGTGTTTGATAAGGTATTTTATGGATAGGGGAAGGTGTATGAACATCAGGATACAAGTTTTTCCCATGATTTGACCATCCAAGAGAAATTAGCTTCAAAACCCTAGGAGAGGGAAATGAACGTTGCCATAGGCACAACAGAAACTTGAACAAGGTGTGAAATGACCCAATGGAACTTGACATGATGATGATAACCCTTTGAATGATGGTAGACTCAGCTAAATGGTGACATGGAACATCATTTGGACAACTTTAACAAGGGTAAAATCAAACCCCAGACCTAATGCCTAGTGACCAAATTTTACTTGAAGACTCACTAAAATGATAAAATTTGACCTTGACACTTTAAAATAACTTGTGTAAGAGCATGTTTGATCACTGGAAGAAGGCTGTAAAGACTAACACTAACATTGGCTGCAATGGGGGATGGTAGCTCCTTGGAGGTGCCAAGAACAACAGATCTCTGGAAGAGCTAGATAGTGCCTTTTGTTCATTGGGCTATGGAGTCCATTATTCCGACAAACCAACATGACTCAATTTATTGACATGAAACTTGACTCAAACTGACTCAATGCAAACTGACATGACTAAAGAAAATTGACTGAACTTAAAACTTAAAGCTTGGTGGTAGTACATGACCACCTTTATTTTTTACAAGACTATATATCATCAAACTATATCAAACTACCAATGTAACCAATCAAGAAGATGGCTTCTTCACTGATTCTTCAAATCAGATCTTCTGGTCAACAATTGATACTAGTAACTGGGCCTCCGAGAACATGATTGACCATGATCTCCTTCATCACTGAATACTGCAATAATCACCTTCACTGCTGACTGTAACAAATCTTCCATTGGATCATGAAAAACATGAAGATTTACCTCCTGCTGAGGAAATAAGATGTCCTTTTCTTTTGATTTTGATCTTCCTTCATGATATACTTTAGAAAACGTATGTTCCTGGTCTTCAAACAATTCTGAACAAGTAGATGAGTTGATTTCCTTTTCAAAAAACATTTCAAGACATGAGACATACGAAGAAGAATCTGAATGGTAATTTTGATTGCTCTAGTCTTCTACAGTCTGAATATATTTTTGATCATCTTGACATGATATGACAGCCATATTTTCATTACATTCATCAATAATGAGAAAAGCAACTTCGGATGATTCTTGAAACCAAACACTAACACTTTTATCATCTACTATACATTCATCCAAAGAAAGCTTTTCACTTACTTGAACAAAGTTCTCATCTTGCTGTCCATGAGCTGATTGGATTACCTCTTCATGAAGGATTTGTTCTAATGACATGAGAACATTTGGACCCAAAATTGTCTTCTTCTATTGACAAATCTGAAACGACACTTTTTCTTTCATTACTTTCAACCATATGGAATTCTTCAATTTGCTGATCTATTAAGATGTTCACCGGACTGTCATCCTTTTCAAAAGAAGAAGAAGTTTCACCAACACTTTCTTGACCATGTGTGCACCGCAAATCTGCTTTAGCTTGAGCTGGAACATGACCGTGCAAGAGTTGATCTATCTCGTCTTCAGACAAAGGAGATAAGACCTTTTGTTTCCTTTTGCTCAAACAGTGATTGTCTTCAATATTTTCAAGCGAAGGAGTATATAAATTTTCCTCATGCTGCTGATCCATCTCATGTAATTCATGTTGACTGTCAAGATGAAAAATTCCTTCCTTTTCCACCGTACTACAATCTTGGTCATGCTACAAATTTTCATGATCGTCTTTATGCTGCTGAAAGGGAATTTCATACAGGGCTTACATGATAAAAATGATCCATAAAATTATCCTCCCCATAATATTTTTCAAGGCTCTCAATAAAACCATAAGCATGCTTGCAACAATCATGAACTAGATTCAATGATAGATAAGAGTCTTTATATCTTTCAATGAATAGGTCATGAAAATCCTTTAGACTGTAAATACAAGCAGCGGGCAAATTTTCATACCAAGATTGGGCTTTACCTTCTAGAGTGGCCATGAATATCTTCATTAAGCAATCTTCAGGAAAATCAACCTTCAACTTACGAATATGCATGTGAAATCGAACAAGATGTAAAGCAGCGCCCTTCTTACCATCATCTTTAAACATAGGCAGATTCTTTGACCAATCTACCTTCGGAATTTTATTTGGGAAGCCTGGGATGTAATCTCGGCTCATGGGAGCGTATCTTCTTGCAATCTGATCCATCTTGAAAAAAATCTCAAAGCTACTGACCTCTCTGCAGTGGAGTCACCATGAAGCACCCATTGCTGGTTTCTTCAGTGAATGGAGTCGCCAGGTGAATGATTCCAGCCATCTTCTTATGTCTTATCGTTGTTCACCATCAACATCAGATCTGAACTTGAGATATGTCCTAGGGCAAAACAATCTTCAAGCAAACCATTTTCTCCCCAGCGGAGTCGCCACTATGTTAGCACCTAAATCTTCCTCAGGTTGAAAGAAGGAAAAATTCAGGGTAACCACAAACCACGCTCGGTTTGGTAGCTAGCCCTACCAGAATAGGAGAGGGCTCTCTCCGGGTCACACTCAGTGAATAGACGAACGAAAAGGACTGAGATGACTTTCAAACGAACTATTTATCTTAGGCTAGTAAGTGGAAATGAACATAAGGAGTGATTTTTATGAATGACTGCGTTTCTTGGATTTTATGGGACCACTAGACTTCAATGAACAGAGAATTTAACATGAAGGCACAGATTATTTCGTGAGGCAAGGTAGGTTGAAAGCATAGCAATTTAATTTTAAAATATGGCGGAATGGAAAGATTGATTAAGAAGGTGAAAAGGGCATGGGTGACATGAGTCCTTTTCAACAGAAGAACGAACATTGTACATGAAATTTTCCCACAGGTAGAGCAATAAAATTGAATTCTACCTGATCTCACTCCAAAAATCTCACCAGAAATGAATACGAAATGAAACACTATGGAACATAACAAAGAAATGGAGAGATTGATTAAGAAGGTGAAAATGGAATGGACAACATGAATCCTTTTCAACAGAAAAATGAAACACTGCACATGAAATTTTCCCACAGGTAGAGCAATAGAATTGAATTCTACCTGATCTCACTAAACAAATTTCACCAGAAATGAATGCGAAATGGAATACAAAACATAACAAGATACATATGAAACATAAGAGAAACACTTGCTATACTCACAACCACAGGAATCTCATGAAACAGAGCCATTGCCTTTCATTAATTCTCTGTAAAAATATACATTGCAGAAACAAAGTTTATTTCCCATAGTCTCCCAGAAGTTACAAGCCAACCAACCAACTTGCTTTGCAAATGGTTTCCATACAATATATAGAATGTGCTATGAAGAGATAAAACGACCAAGGGTAACCAAATGAAGGTGGAGAGCCAACCATCAGCTACAAGTGTAGTACCACAAACATGACAAATGGCTTGGGTAACTCTTTAACTTCCTTTGCCACTTGTATAACTGACCATATGGAGTGAAAATATTTACAAAACTGTCGTGCTCCTCCTCCTGTGCGTCGTTCTCGTTTCCAGGTGACTTTTGGAGGCCTTCCTGATGTACAAATGGAGCATAGAATAGCTTGTTAGAAAGCCTGTCCTGTCTACGTTTGAACCCCACCAGAATTGTTTGATTTGTAGTTCATTTGCTTTGTCAAAAATCAAATCTCCCAAGACTGGTCAAACTGTGCCAGATGAGACTGCCTCAAGGCAGAGTGCTGTTGCGGGCAACGTTTTAATGTTTTTCGCAACCCCAAATTGAGCTTAGGATATCTCATTGGAAAGCTGTTTGTGTCTAATTTCTAATCAAACTAGAATTTTTCGATTTGGAGTTCATTTGCGCTGTCAAAAACCAAATCTCCCAAGACTGGTCGAACTATTGCAAATGAGACTGTCTAAAGGCAGAGTGTTTTTACAATCAAATTTTGAATGCCTTCCTCAACTCCAAATTGAGCTCATGATAGCTCATTGGAAAGATACTTGTCTCAAGTTATCATTTTGGTCATCAAATAAGTCATTTGGCCAACCGAGCTAGGAGAAAACTTGAGTTTCCCGAGGTCGCTCCAGAGGTGCATCAATTCTCCCGAGACAATTGTATTTTTTACATTTCTTCAAAACCATGACACCTGTGTAAAAAGTGAAGTAAGTTTTACTTCCCTGGTCTGTTTTCAACAAAAATTTCTCTAAGTTTTTCCAAATTCATCTTCCATTTCTCAGAAACATTATTTGAGTGAAACATATCCCGATGTGTGGGACAAGGGATTTGCCGGAATGAAGCGGAATGAAGGGGATAGGGAGCTTCTAAATTCTTGAGGAAATTTTGGGAAGTGTGGAGGGATGATAGGAAGTAGGGAAAAGTGGAATCTCAGAAATTGAGTGAGGGGAAGGGGTCCAAAAAGGCGAAACACAGGCCCAACCATAGAAAATTGCCAGGTTGTAGCAAGAAACTAGGGTTTATGCGAAAATGAGGAATTTGGGGGATCTCAGTGATGGGAAGTGTTTGATAAGGTATTTTAGGGAATAGGGGAAGGTGTCATGAACATCAGGATACAAGTTGTCTGGATGATTTGACTCCAAGAGAAATTAACTGCAAAACCCTGGAAGGAGAAATGAAACCTTGCCATAGGCGCAACTAAACATGAACAAGGTGTGAAATGACCCAATGGAACTTGACATGATGATGACACCCTGTGAAGATGGTTAGATCAGCTGAATGGTGTCATGGAACATCATTTGGACAATTTTACTAATGGTAATATTCATAATCTCTGCGTAGTGTCTTGTTATGCCTATTTTGTTGGACCACTTTTTTTTTAAGACTAAATTGATAAAATTTGACCTTGACACCTTAAAATCACTTGTGTAAGAGCATGTTTGATCACTGGAGGAAGGCTGCAAAGACTGACTCTAGCATTGGTTCCAATGGGGGATGGTAGCTCCTTAGAGGTGCCAAGAACAACAGATCTTTGGGTGAGTAGACAGTGCCTTCGTCCATTGGGCTATGGAGTCCATTATTCCGACAAACCAACATGACTCAATTTATTGACATGAAACTTGACTCAAACTGACTCAATGCAAATTAACATGACTGAATAAACTTGACTGAACTTAAAACTTAAAGCTTGGTGGTAGTACATGACCACCTTTATTTCTTACAAGACTGTATATCATCAAACTATATCAAACTGCCAATGTAACCAATCAAGAAGATGGCTTCTTGACTGATTCTTCCGATCAGCTCTTCTGATCAACAATTGATACCGATAACTGGGTATCCAAAAACATAATTGAACATGATCTCCTTCATCACTGAATATTGCAATAATGACCTTCACTGCTGTCCGCAACAAATCTGCCATTGGATCATGAAAAACATGAAGATTCTCCTCCTGCTGAAGAAACAAGATGTCCCTTTCTTTTGATTCTGATCTTCCTTCATAATGTATTTTAGAAAAAGTATGTTCCTGGTCCTCAAAAAGTTCTGAACAAGCAAATGAGCGGATTTCTTCTTGGAAAAACATTTCAAGACATGATACATATGAAGAAGAATGAATGGCAATTTTGATTGCTTTGGTCTTCTACAATCTGAATATATTTTTGATTATTTTGACATGATATGACATCCATATTCTCATTACATTCATCATATTCATCAATCATGAGAAAAGCAACTTCGAATGATTCTTGAAATCCAACACTAACATTTTTATCATCTACCATACATTCATCCAAAGAAAGCTTTTCACTTACTTGAACAAAGTTCTCATCTTGCTGTCCATGAGCTGATTGGATTACCTCTTCATGAAGGCTTTGTTTTGATGACATGAGAACATTTGGACCCAACACTTTGTCTTCTTCTATGGACGAATCTGAAACGACACTTTTTCTTTCATCACTTTCAGCCATATGGAATTCTTCAACTTGTTGATCTATTAAGATGTTCACCGGACTGTCATCCTTTTCAAAAGAGGAAGAAGTTTCACCAACACTTTATTGACCATGTGTGCACTGCAAATCTGCTTTAGCTTGAGTTGGAACATGACCTTGCAAGAGCTGATCTATCTCTTCTTCAGACAAAGGAGATAAGACCCTTTGTTTCCTTTTGCTCAAACAATGATTGTCTTTAATATTTTCAAGCGAAGGAGTATATAAATTTTCTTCATGCTGCTGATCCATCTCATGTAATTCATGTTGACTGTCAAGATGGAAAATTCCTTCATTTTCCACAGTACTACAATCTTGGTTATGCTGCAAATTTTCATGATTGTCTTTATGCTGCTGAAAGGGAATTTCATACAGGGCTTCCATGATCCAATGATCTATAAAATTATCCTCCCCATAATATTTTTCATGGCTCTCAATAAAACCATAAGCATGCTTGCAACAATCATGAACTAGATTCAATGATGGATAAGAGTCTTTATATCTTTCAATGAACAGGTCATGAAAATCCTTTAGACTGTAAATACAAGCAACAGGCAAATTTTCATACCAAGATTGGGCTTTACCTTCTAGAGTGGCCATGAATATCTTCATTAAGCAATCTTTAGAAAAATCAACCTTCAACTTGCAAATATGCATGTGAAATCGAACAAGATGTAAAGCGGCGTCCTTCTTACCATCATCTTTAAACATAGGTAGGTTCCTTGACCAGTCTACCTTCGCAATTTTATTTGGGAAGCCTGGGATGTGATCTCGGCTCATGGGAGCGTATCTTCTTGCAATCCGATCCATCTTGAAAAACATCTCAAAGCTATTGACCTCTTTGCAGTGGAGTCACCATGAAGCACTCATCACTGGTTTCTTCAGTGAATGGAGTTGCCAGGTGAATGATTTCAGTCGGCTTCTTATGTCTGATCGTTGTTCACCATCAACCATCAGATCTGAACTTGAGATATGTCCTGGGGCAAGACAATCTTCAAGCAAACCATTTTCTTCCCCAGTGGATTCGCCACTATGTTAGCACCTAAATCCGCCTTAGGCTGAAGGAAGGAAAAATTCAGGGTAACCACAAACCACGCTCAGTCTGGTAGTTAGCCCTACCAGAACAGGAGAGGGCTCTCTCCGGTACACTCGTGAATAGATGAACGAAAGGACTAAGATGACTTTCAAACGAACTATTTATCTTAGGCTAGTAAGTGAAAATGAAAATAATGAATGATTTTGTGAATGACTGTGTTTCTGGGATGTTATGGGACCACTGGACCTTATTGAACAGATAACTTAACATAAGCCACAGATTATTTCGTGAGGCAAGGTAGGCGGAAAGCATAGCAATTTTAGTTTTAAAATGTGGCGGAATGGAGAGATTGATTAAGAAGGTGAAAAAGGCATGGACAACATGAATCATTTTCAACAGAAGAATGAACACTGTGCATGAAATTTTCCCACAGGTAGAGCAATAAAATTGAATTCTACCTGATCTCAGTCGAAAAATCTCACCAGAAATGGATACGAAATGAAACTATGGAACATAACAAAGAAATGGAGAGATTGATTAAGAAAGTGAAAAGGGCATGGGCAACATGAATCCTTTTCAACAGAAGAATGAAACACTGCACATGAAATTTTCCCACAGGTAGAGCAATAGAATTGAATTCTACCTGATCTCACTCAAAAAATTTCACCAAAAATGAATATGAAATGAACTATGAAACATAACAAGATACATATGAAACATAAGAGGCACATTTGTTACACTCACAATCACATGAATCTCATGAATCAGAGCTGCTGCCTTTCATTAATTCTCTGTAAAAATATACAATGCAGAAACAAATTTTCTTTCCCACAGTCTCCCAGAAGTTACAAGCCAACCAACCAACTTGCTTTGCAAATGGTTTGCATACAATATATAGAATGTGCTATGAAGAGATAGAATGACCAAGGGTCACCAAATGAAGGTGGAGAGCCAACCATCAGCTACAGGTGTAGCACCACAAACATGAAAAATGGCTTGGGTAACCCTTTGCCTTCCTTTGCCACTTGTATAACTGACCATATGGAGTGAAGATATTTATAAAACCGCCACGCTCCTCCTCCTGTGCGTCGTGCTCTTTTCCAGGTGACGTTTGGAGGCCTTCCTGATGTCCAAATTGAGCACAGAATAGCTTGTTGGAAAGTCTGCCCTGTCTACTCTCCAACCCCACCAGAATTTTTTGATTTGGAGTTCATTTGCCCTGTCAAAAATTAAATCTCTCAAGACTGGTCAAACTGTCCCAGATGAGGCTGCCTCAAGGCAGAGTGCTGTTGCGGGCAATTTTTGAATGTCTTTCTCAACCCCAAATTGCGCTCATGATAGCGCATTGGAAATATCTTTGTGTCTACTTTCCAATCCAACTAGAAATTTTCTTTTTGGAGTTCATTTGCTTTGTCAAAAATCAAATCTCCCAAGACTGGTCGAACTGTACCAAATGAGGCTGCTTGAAGGCAGAGTGATGTTACAGTCAACCTTTGGATGCCTTCTTCAACTCCAAATTGAGCTCATGATAACTCATTGGAAAGCTACCTGTTTCTAGTTATCATTTGGATCATTAATCAAGTCATTTGGCCAACCGAGCTAAGAGAACACTGGATTTTCCCGAGGTTGCTCCAAAGGTGCATCAATTCTCCCGAGACAATTGTATTTTTGACATTTCTTCAAAACCATGACACCTGTGTAAAAAGTGAAGGAGGTTTTTTTTCCCTGTTCTGTTGTCAACAAAAACCTCTCTCAGGTTTTCCAAATTCATCTTCCATTGCTCAGAAACATTAGTTGAGTGAAACATATCTCGATGTGTGGGACAAGGGATTTGCCGGAATGAAGTGGAATGAAGGGGATAGGGAGCTTCTAAATTCTTGAGGAAATTTTTGGAAGTGTGGAGGGATGATAGGAAGTAGAGAAAAGTGGAATATCAGAAATTGAGTGAGGGGAAGGGGTCCAAAAAGGTGAAACACAGGTCCAACCATATAAAATTGCCAGGTTGTAGCAAGAAACTAGGGTTTATGCAAAAATGAGGAATTTGGGGGATCTCAGTGATGGGAAGTGTTTGATAAGGTATTTTAAGGATAGGGGAAGGTGTATGAACATCAGGATACAAGTGTTCTGATGATTTGACCATCCAAAAGAAATTAGCTTCAAAACCCCAAGAGAGGGAAATGAACCTTGCCATAGGCGCAACTGAAACATGAACAAGGTGTGAAATGACCCAATGGAACTTGACATGATGATGACAACCCTCTGAATGATGGTAGACTCAGCTGAATGGTGACATGGAACATCATTTGGACAATTTTAACAAGGGGAAAATCAAACCCCAGACCTAATGCCTACTGACCAAATTTTACTTGAAGACTCACTGAAATGATAAAATTTGACCTTGACACCTTAAAATCACTTGTGTAAGAGAATGTTTGATCACTGGAGGAAATCTGCAAAGACTGACTCTAACATTGGCTCCAATGGGGGATGGTAGCTCCTTAGAGGTGCCAAGAACAACAGATCTTTGGGTGAGCAGACAGTGCCTTCGTCCATTGGGTTATGGAGTCCATTATTCCGACAAACCAACATGACTCAATTTATTGACATGAAACTTGACTCAAACTGAATCAATGCAAACTGACATGACTAAATAAACTTGACTGAACTTAAAACTTAAAGCTTGGTGGTAGTACATGACCACCTTTATTTCTTACAAGACTATATATCATCAAACTATATCAAACTTCCAATGTAACCAATCCAGAAGATGGCTTCTTGACTGATTCTTCCGATCAGCTCTTCTGGTCAACAATTGATATCGATAACTCGGTATCCAAAAACATAATTGAACATGATCTCCTTCATCACTGAATACTGCAATAATGACCTTCACTGCTGTCCGCAACAAATCTGCCATTGGATCATGAAAAACATGAAGATTCTCTTCCTGCTGAAGAAACAAGATGTCCCTTTCTTTCGATTATGATCTTCCTTCATAATGTACTTTAGAAAAAGTATGTTCCTGGTCCTCAAAAAATTCTGAACAAGCAGATGAGCGGATTTCTTCTTGGAAAAACATTTCAAGACATGAGACATATGAAGAAGAATCTGAATGGCAATTTTGATTGCTCTGGTCTTCTACAATCTGAATATATTTTTGATCATTTTGACATGATATGACAGCCATATTCTCATTACATTCATCATATTCATCAATCATGAGAAAAACAACTTCGGATGATTCTTGAAACCCAATACTAACATTTTTATCATCTACCATACATTCGTCCAAAGAAAGCTTTTCACTTACTTGAACAAAGTTCTCATCTTGCTGTCCATGAGCTGATTGGATTACCTCTTCATGAAGGCTTTGTTCTGATGACATGAGAACATTTGGACCCAACACTTTGTCTTCTTCTATGGACGAATCTGAAACGACACTTTTTCTTTCATCACTTTCAACTATATGGAATTCTTCAACTTGCTGATCTATTGAGATGTTCACCGCACTGTCATCCTTTTCAAAAGAGGAAGAAGTTTCACCAACACTTTCTTGACCATGTGTGCACTGCAAATCTGCTTTAGCTTGAGTTGGAACATGACCTTGTAAGAGCTGATCTACCTCTTCTTCAGACAAAGGAGATAAGACCCTTTGTTTCCTTTTGCTCAAACAATGTTGTCTTCAATATTTTCAAGCGAAGGAGTATATAAATTTTCCCCATGCTGCTGATCCATCTCATGTAATTCATGTTGACTGTCAAGATGCAAAATTCCTTCATTTTCCACAGTATTACAATCTTGGTCACGCTGCAAATTTTCATGATCGTCTTTATGCTGCTGAAAGGGAATTTTATACAGGGCTTCCATGATCCAATGATCTATAAAATTATCCTCCCCATAATATTTTTCAAGGCTCTCAATAAAACCATAAGCATGCTTGCAACAATCATGAACTAGATTCAATGATGGATAAGAGTCTTTATATCTTTCAATGAACAGGTCATGAAAATCCTTTAGACTGTAAATACAAGCAACAGTAAAATTTTCATACCAAGATTGGGCTTTACTTTCTAAAGTGGCCATGAATATCTTCATTAAGCAATCTTCAGGAAAATCAACCTTCAACTTGCGAATATGCATGTGAAATTGAACAAGATGTAAAGCGACATCCTTCTTACCATCATCTTTAAACATAGGCAGATTCTTTGACCAGTCTACCTTCGAAATTTTATTTGGGAAGCCTTGGATGTGATATCAGCTCATGGGAGCTTATCTTCTTGCAATCCGATCCATCTTGAAAAACATCTCAAAGCTATTGACCTCTTTGCAGTGGAGTCATCATGAAGCACCCATTGCTGGTTTCTTTAGTGAATGGAGTCGCCAGGTGAATGATTTCAGCCGTCTTCTTATGTCTAATCGTTGTTTACCATCAACCATCAGATTTGAACTTGAGATATGTCCTGGGGCAAGACAATCTTCAAGCAAACCATTTTCTTCCCCAGTGGAGTCACCACTATGTTAGCACCTAAATCCGCCTCAGGCCGAAGGAAGGCAAAATTCAGGGTAACCACAAACCACGCTCAGTTTGGTAGCTAGCCCTACCAGAACAGGAGAGGGCGCTCTCTGGGTCACACTCAGTGAATAGATGAACGAAAAGGACTAAGATGACTTTCAAACGAACTATTTATCTTAGGCTAGTAAGTGAAAATGAAAATAATGAATGATTTTGTGAATGACTGTGTTTCTGGGATGTTATGGGACCACTGGACCTTATTGAACAGAGAACTTAACATAAGGCACATATTATTTCGTGAGGCAAGGTAGGCGGAAAGCATAACAATTTTAGTTTTAAAGTGTGGCGGAATGGAGAGATTGATTAAGAAGGTGAAAAGGGAATGGACAACATGAATCCTTTTCAACAGAAGAATGAACACTGTGCTTGAAATTTTCCCATGGGTAGAGCAATAAAATTGAATTCTACCTGATCTCACTCGAAAAATCTCACCAAAAATGGATACGAAATGAAACTATGGAACATAACAAAGAAATGGAGAGATTGATTAAGAAAGTGAAAAGGGCATGAACAACATGAATCCTTTTCAACAGAAGAATGAAACACTGCACAAGAAATTTTCCCACAGGTAGAGCAATAGAATTGAATTCTACCTGATCTCATTCAAATTTTTTTACCAGAAATGAATATGAAATGAACTATGAAACATAACAAGATACATATGAAACATAAGAGGCACATTTGCTACACTCACAACCACATGAATCTCATGAATCAGAGCTGCTGCCTTTCATTAATTCTCTATAAAAATATACAATGCAGAAACAAAGTTTCTTTCCCACAGTCTCCCAGAAGTTACAAGCCAACCAACCAACTTGCTTTGCAAATGGTTTGCATACAATATATAGAATGTGCTATGAAGAGATAGAACGACCAAGGGTCACCAAATGAAGGTGGAGAGCCAACCATCAGCTACAGGTGTAGCACCACAAACATGAAAAATGGCTTGGGTAACCCTTTGCCTTTCTTTTCCACTTGTATAACTGACCATATGGAGTGAAGATATTTATAAAACCGCTGCGCTCCTCCTCCTGTGCGTCGCGCTCTTTTCTAGGTGACTTTTGGAGGCCTTCCCGATGTCCAAATTGAGCGCAGGATAGCTTGTTGGAAAGCCTGTCATGTCTGCTTTCCAACCCCACAAAAATGTTTTGATTTGGAATTCATTTGCCTTGTCAAAAATCAAATATCCCAACACTGGTCAAACTATGCCAGATGAGGCTGCCTCAAGGCAGAGTGCTGTTGCGGGCAATTTTTGAATCTTTTTCTCAACCCCAAAGTGAGATCAGGATAGCTCATTGGAAAGATCTTTGTGTCTAATTTCCAATCCAACTGGAATTTTTCTATTTGGAGTTCATTTGCTCTGTCAAAAATCAAATCTCCCAAGATTGGTCGCACTGTACTAAATGAGGCTGCCTGAAGGAAGAGTGCTGTTACAGTCAACGTTTGGATGCCTTCTTCAACCCCAAATTGAGCTCATGATAGCTAATTGGAAATCTACTTGTCTCTAGTTATCATTTGGATCATCAATCAAGTCATTTGACCAACCGAGCTAGGAGAAAACTTGATTTTCCCGAGGTCGCTCCAGAGGTGCATCAATTCTCCTAAGACAATTGTATTTTTGACATTTCTTCAAAACCATGACACCTGTGTAAAAAGTGAAGGAGGTTTTTCTTCCCTGTTCTGTTGTCAACAAAACCCTCTCTCAGGTTTTCCAAATTGATCTTCCATTGCTCAGAAACATTATTTGAGTGAAACATATCCCGATGTGTGGGACAAGGGATTTGCTGGAATGAAGGAGATAGGGAGCTTCTAAATTCTTGAGGAAATTTTTGGAAGTGTGGAGGGATGATAGGATGTAGGGAAAAGTGGAATCTCAGAAATTGAGTGAGGGGAAGGGGTCCGGAAAGGCGAAACACAGGCCCAACCATAGAAAATTGCCAGGTTGTAGCAAGAAACTAGGGTTTATGCGAAAATGAGGAATTTGGGGGATCTCAGTGATGGGAAGTGTTTGATAAGGTATTTTAGGGATAGGGGAAGGTGTATGAACATCAGGATACAAGTTTTCTGATGATTTGACCATCCAAGAGAAATTAGCTTCAAAACCCTAGGAGAGGGAAATGAACCTTGCCATAGGCGCAACTGAAACATGAACAAGGTGTGAAATGACCCAATGGAACTTGACATGATGATGACAACCCTCTGAATGATGTAGACTCAGCTGAATGGTGACATGGAACATCATTTGGACAATTTTAACAAGGGTAAAATCAAACCCCAGACCTAATTCCTAGTGACCAAAATTTACTTGAAGACTCACTAAAATGATAAAATTTGACCTTGACACCTTAAAATCACTTGTGTAAGAGCATGTTTGATCACTGGAGGAAGGATGCAAAGACTGACTCTAACACGACCAATAAAGATACTTCTGCAACACTGTCATTGTTTTCTTTACTCCAAAATGTCTCGTGACTCGACTATAATACGACTCCCAAATCATCTTGCCATGCTCACTTGAACAAAATAAGAGGTTTCGTAGTTGGAATAATAGTGCACACTAGAGGTGAAAATCATGAACTTGCCTTCTAGGAGCATCTTGTATGTGTTTCTGAATTCTAGATCGCTCTTGTAAAGATGTGGTCACCCTAAAGTCTCATGTACATAAGAGTCTAGTACAGTGGTCAGTGCCATGATCAACGATTAGCTGAGGTAGTCTGCAACATTATTGGTGCTTCCATTGTTATACTTAATGTTCAAATGGAACTGTTGCAGGTACGTTGAACATAAATGATGGCGATTGTTCTGCAACTTTCCTTTTGTTTGTATGAAACGGAGGGGTCAATGGTTTGTGTGGATGACCATTTCGTTCCCGATAATGTAATGCTTCCATTGTTGGTAGGCTTTCACAAAATGGAATACATCTCTTTGTCATAGGTTGGATATGTTTATATTGTGTTTGAAAGTGTCTCATTGCGATATGTTATTGGATGCCCCTGTTGAGTGAGAATTGCACCAATAGCATTGTTGGAGGCATTTGTCTTAATGTCAAATGGTTGCTACAGGTCTGGTAATGTAAGCACGATTGCAGAGAAAAGGCGATGCATCAACTTAGAAAGCGCCTTTTATTGGGATTCTGACCAAAAGAAATGTTCTTTCTCTCCACCCTTGGAGAATTGACTCAAAGGCCAAGTGATATGAGAGAACCCCAACACGAACTTGTAGTAGAAATTGACACAACCCAGAAATATGAAGAGCTCTGTTAGAGTGGTTGGGGCTAGCCAATCTCGAATAACTTGTATATTGGTTGGGTCCACATGCACACCCTACTCATTAATGATGTACCCCAGATTATGAACTTGGGTCATATCAAAAGTGAATTTCTCCAAATTGGCACACAATTTGTGTTGTCATAAGGTTTGGAGGACCTCTGGAATATGGTGGAGGTGCTTTTCCCAACTCTGGCTGAAGATCCTGTTGTCGCCCAAATACACTACCACGAATGAGTTGGTGAAGGTCCGCAAGATGCCATCCATCAATGTTATGAAGCTTATGGTGGCATTCGTCAACCCGAAAGGCATGACCACTATTCAAAAATTCCCTCCTTGGATTTGAAGGCAGATTTCCACATATTAGAGGGTTTGATTGGTACCTAGTGATAATCGAACTTCAAGTCAATTTTATTGAAATATTTGGCTACCTTGAGCTGGTCCACAATGACATTAATCCATGGGATTGGATACCTATTCCAGACAATGATCTTATTCAACGCCCAATAGTCAATACAGAGTCTCCAAGTCCTGTCCTTATTTTCTACCAACACTATCAGGCTCCCATGGGGTGATGAATTTAGCCTGATGTTCCCTTTTTGCAACAACTTCTGAATCTGTCTCTTGATTTAATCATTCTCCATAACAGAGCATTGATAGATCGGTCCGATGGGTAGTGCCGCGCCCAAGGTCAGTGTTGAGAAATTTAGGGGGAAACGAGTGTGGGTGATTTCTCTTACTTTGATAACTTCTTGTGATGTATTTTTACTTTACTTGATTAACTTATTCTTTCCTTTATTATTATTATTTTTCTCTATCATCAAACATCTACCAAATCATAAATAACAATGAGACAATAAGACACAAGATATAGGCAATCAGATAGGGCCAAAAACTCTCTAACTGAAAGGAACACCAACCAGGATTCTTCTCTTCTTCTAGAAATTCAATTGAGGAATTCCAAGACCTCTGACCCTTGACCAAGACCCTCCAAGACCAAGTCATCATTCCTTCTTGATGAGCTTTCCTTCCACAACTTCCAGCGACAAACTTCGACCTTCCAACAACTTCTCCAGCAACTTCAACCCTATTGTGCATGCAATTCTTTCTACAAATAGAAACGATTCCTCTAGTCCTATGGGAGGATCTAGCAACTACAGAAGAAAACTACATGCAATTTTTCCTAATTCATACTAGAAAATACAAAGGAAGATAGATCTCCTACATTTCTCTGATGCTAAAACCCTTGATGTTGACCTTGAATTTTTGGCTTCCAAGCTCATAATCTCCTCTTCACTGATGTAGATGAGTGCCTGCAAGAAAGATCAAGTGGAGAAAACAAAACTATGCAAAGCATAACATTTTCTAATACAAATTATGTAACGGATCAAGGAGCATTAAAATAAATGGACAATAATTTACACATTTATGGAAAGAAAACACATATTGTATTATTAATAGATGAAAAAGGGAGCATTACAACCAATGAAGCCTTGATTTTGGAAGCCTCCTTCAAGTGAGATTCTAAGTCCAAGCCTTAGCCTTCAAACACCTTTTCTCCTTTGTAAATGGGCAACATTTGGGCATAATTGAACACTAGGATGGCAACCAAGCAACCAACTATTAGTGGATGGTGGGAAATTCATTTATAGGGAAGGAGAGGGAGTTGAGGATCCATGAAAAGAGGGAGGATTTCCACATATCAACAGAAATATCCATGGAAATAGGATCAAGGGCCGGGAATGGGAGGTCTTATTCCAATCTTCATTTACCTGAAACCACAACATCGTTCTCGAGCCTTCTAATAAGAGAAACTTATCCTCCATTTTGGGAAAAAATGACAGAAGAGGACTAGTGCAGATTTGCCTAATAAAAGTAGAATTGGCAGTGCTAGACATGTGTAATGCTAGAGGTTACCAACATGGATTTGCCTTAGAAAAGTAGCACTGGGCTTGTAGAACAAGGTTTTTGCCAAGCTCTTCAGAATCATTTCAAGGCAAGTTTTCTTCCTTTTCTTTAGGGATGTTCTAAACATGTTTCATGGTGAATAATTTTTTTGTGACAACTTTCATCACTTTGTGACACTTGCGACATTGACCACACAAAGTGCAACACTTCAGGATATGAGGCTGGCATTGTGACAAAATATTGTATAACAGATGACCCTTAAAGCATGAAGTCATAATGGGAAGTGATGGCTGAAATGATTTACAAGCAAAGGAAAGGACTTAGAGAACCATTGTCAAGAGACCTAAAAATCGAACATATTACAATATATCTGACATCTCTGATGTAAGTATACCTGACAATACATCTTTGAGTAGGCATCTAGCAATACATGGATCCACGACATGGATGCAACCATCTGAATAGAAAGGATCATTTTTACAATCATGAATACCTAATAACTCCACACAACCTGGATTTATCAAACGAAACCTAGGGTCTTCATCTCGGTCTTGATCCAACCAAAGAATGAATCTCACCATGCGAATAAATGGGTTGTAGTCGAACATGGTAGAAACCACCTGATTATCGACCAATGATATAAACTGTTAACAAGCATGAGAGAAACCATCAATAATGACGATGGTTCAAAAGGTACAACAACACAATCCATGAGTGTGAAAAATGAAGCTAAAGTTGAACACTCGCAGAATCATTCAATCGAAGGCGAGTGATGTGAACCTATCATCAAATGCGAAGAACCTGCCATTGAGACATGCAAGCTCCAATGTACTGAAAGGGAGTTCCTAGATCATCTTCTCGGATAATGAGTTGAAGTTAACAGAAAGTTATTCGTCGAAGGAGGTCCATAATGTTTCCCACATAATTGACACGAAACATAGGATTTTGCAAAGTTGGCAAAAGTGATTCAGGATTGTCACAGAAAAAGTCAAACAAGGTATAAGTGTTGTAGTATGACCCAGATTATCCACAGTATTATATTCATCATGTTGACGTTTCGAAGCCCAAAGGGAGTCCATCATCAAGACCAAAAAATGGTAGATTATGAATGATTGTTCTTTGAGAGAAGAATCCTTCGACCAGTGTATATATAAACCTAATTAATCATAAATAGTAAAAGCTGACTAACCTACATATATTAGTTTAATTTTTATTTTTATTCTTATTTATTTATTTCATTTTTAATTTATTTTTTGTTTTAATTATTTAATTAATTATTTTTATTTTTTTAATTTAATTATTATAATTATTTTAAATAAATAAATTATTAATTAGTTTTAAGGTATAAGTGGTTTGAATTCGCAGGCGGGACTTCTCTTGAACACATTGACGACACGACTGTGGAAATTGGCAACATTTGAATCAAAATAAGATCAGAGGTCATGGTGACAATAGGATATAATCAAATGAGAGGTAAATGGATTTCCCAAACTCAGTAAGACAAGAGACAAAGTGAGGATATGCCAAACCCGAAACGAGATACAGATAGGTGTCATTATCAAGAGCGACATATTGTCTTTCATAAAAAATACAACATATATGTTTCTTTCCATTTCCCCCCACTATTTCTAGTGAGTACCTCTTTATTTTTAATCTCAAGCTTGAAGATGATATCATATGCTTGTCGTATAAGTTCATCCTTCGGATGAATCCATCCTAGTATTAATAATGAGCCCAAAGGAGTAGCTCGGTCTCATCATGGTGACAAGCCTTTCACTAT
The DNA here is from genome assembly GCA_000404065.3 of Pinus taeda. NCBI lineage: Eukaryota > Viridiplantae > Streptophyta > Pinopsida > Pinales > Pinaceae > Pinus > Pinus taeda. Next base: position 53,007 of record APFE030303074.1, read on the forward strand.
TTTAGTTTTATGAGTCTGACAAAAGAGTAACTCGACATATTTTTCATGTTTAGAGAATTTGAAAAAGAGGCGAAAAGAAAAATCCAGATGTTCCTTTTCCTAAATAGCCTCTCGAATTCGAAAAGTAGAAAACAATACTCGAGAAAACCTCTTGACCATGTTTGACTAAAATATTCATTTTTTGTAGCTAACATTAAGAGAATTTTTGGATCTAAAATGGGCCTCCTAAGGAAATTATAAAATAATAGTGGAAATAATAAAATAAAATTAGATTACATCATCAAATTTTAGAGGGAAAAAATAAAAAAACTATTTTTTCAACTCGTATTTTTAACTTATCTCCCTATGGGTTTACTCAAATTTCGCACGACAACACTCATTGGATGCAGAATTTGATTCCTCATCCAAGGAGTACCCATGTTGCAAATTTTTTATGGATCCTTCTACATGAAAATGATAAATACATGAAAACATGATTGCAATCACTTTTTTTTAATTTATTTCTCATTTTTCATATCGCAAGGTCCATCAGAAGTATGCAACATGGGTACTCCTTAGATGAGGAATTAAATTTTGCATCCAATGAGTACTCTTGCTCGAAATTTGAGTAAAAACTTAGGGAGATAAGTTGAAAGTACGAGTTGAAAAAGTAGTTTTATTATTTTATTATTTTTTATGTTTTTACTTTTTTACTCAAAAAATGGTGAATCATCCCCCATGGTTTACATCATCATCTTCAATGTTATTGGTTTTTATATTTTGTTTTTGTTGTACATTTTTCTTAGGAGGCCCATTTTAAACCTCAAAATTCCCCTAATGTTTATCTCAGTCTGGAAAATGGTTAAACTTATACTGAGTAGACATCTTTTCATTTACTTTTATGGGTTCAAAAAAACAAGTGCTTGATAATATTTACATATTCTGAGAGTTTGAAAAGAGCTAGAAGAGGACTCCTCCTGGAGGAACAAGTGGTATAAAAGGATAACAACTGGTTCTGATCATGATGGAACTGCTCAAAACATGTAAAAGTCAAGAGGCTGGCTAATAAGACCACTCATCGCAGATGTTGCCCAGGAAAGGGTAAAACAACCAAGTGAAAGCGTATGATCGACCAAAGAGATGGTGACGATGGAATGAAAAAGCCAAGACTCATCTTGCAGAAATAGGCTGATAAAAATGGCAAACATGAGAGGAAAAGTGGTAATGGTTTTATTTTTACACAAGCTTGAAACATGGGGAACTATGCTTGAGGATACTTGAATATGGTTTCATTTTTTCACAAGATTGAAACACGAGAAAAAACTATGCTTGGATTTCGTTTGATTTTTACACAAGCTTGAAACGGAGACAAACTATGCTTGAGATTACTTTGCATGCCCCTAGCATAATAACTCAATTCGAGGTACATGCTCCCCAAGCTTCATTTCATTCACCTAAGTAGACTACTGGTTACTAACATGTGGATGGAATGAAGATTCATTTACGAGATCAAGTGAAAGACTCGACTGGGAATTTACAAGATCTAATCAAAGATTCAAAATGGAAGGGGATTTGTTTCATTTTTTAAGGAGTTTGAAATAGGAAAAGAACAATGCTCTTGGCACTTTGTTTCATTTTTTAATGAGCTTGACACAAGTACAGGAACCCTGCTCTAACACAATGCTTCATTGTTTAAGGAGCTTGGCACAAGACAAGGAACTTTGCTCCAGGAATCTTGATTCATTTTTTAAGGAGCTTGACACAAAAATTGCACTATGCTCCAGGACCTTGATCATGGACCATAAGAGGCCATGGATTTCAAAAGGTTCTCATTAGATGGGAGAACAATGCTCTAGAATGGATACATATCAAGGGATCTAATGGAAAGATCAAGCTCCAATTACCTCAGTACATGATGAACTATACCACTAACGAGTCAGTATACGTGGGCATGGAATAGGTGGTAACATAATTAACTTGTAGTGGGGGCGATATCACTTGCATACAGGGACCATTTAGGAAAGATGGTTGATTGCGAGTCAAATTAGGATCAACGAACAAAAGCTGATCAATGGTCACAATTATTCCTTCATGCAGGAAACATATGATAGGAAAGAGAGAAGAGGCAAGAGCTCCCATGACATAAACATAGTCACGACCAAGGAGTAAATTAAAATCCAAAGGGCCCTGGAGAACCATCACATCGATATAGATGATCTTCCCTCCCAAAGTAATAGGAAATTTAGGAAGGATCCCTAACTATTGACTAGTTCCTCTGTTAAAAGGCAATAGATTTTGGGTAATGGGCACAAGTAGTGGAGAACCTAAAGCTTTCCAAGTAGTTGAGGACGTAATAGTAACCGATGCACCTATTGGAAACAATGATAATACTAAGAGGGGGGTGAATCAATATTAAGGCTAATTTTAAACTTTTTATGCCAATTTACTTTACTTAATCAAACTTGGAAACCATCCATATAATTAGAAACAATATGAATCAACATACATGCACACACCATGAGCATCATACATATGAGACACAAGGTTTCTATGTGGAAACCATTCGGGAAAAAACCACCAAAGCTTGTTGTTGTTATTGTTAGGCCAGGAGGTAACTCCCCAAATGAGATTATGTTTATTCATTTAGGTTGTTCATAGTTATATACATGAGGGAGTGATTGTTGAGTTTCATCTCCCGATTACTCTCCATTTTCTCTTATTATTTATTTACATTATTTACAGTTGTTCACCCAATCCCTATTATTAGGTGTCAACATTTCCCCCCTTAATCTGAAGGGATGTTGGTGAGTCCAACCATCATTCTGAATCTTTCAAGCTTTTCTCTTCTAAGCGCTTTGGTGAAGATGTCTACAATCTACTAATTAGTGGAACAATGGTGAAGATGGATTGTTTTGGCCTCTACATGATGTTGAATAAGATGATATTTTGTATTGATGTGCTTTGTTCGATCATGGAACTTTGTGTTCTTGGCCAAATTTATTGCTAAGGTATTTTCAATCATGAGTGGAGTCGAATGTACTTGTTTTACCTGCAAATCTTCCAGAATTCTCCCAAGCCACACAATTTCTTTTATTGCCTAAGCTGTTGCCACATATTCTGCCTCTGTTGTGGAATCTGCTGGAACTTATTGTTTGCATGATCTCCAGGAGATAACTCCTAATCTGAGACTCATAGCATAACCAGAAGTAGATACCCTAGTTTCTTTGTCTCCATCGAAGTCTGAGTTAGGGTATCCAATCAAGTTGAAGTCGCCCATCTGTGTATACTTGAGTCCAAAGTCTTGAGTTCCCTTCCAGTACTTTAGAACTCTTTTTGTAGCAGAACAATGTCCCTCACAAGGTTTTTGCATAAACCTGGAGAGGATTCCAACAACAAATGAAATTTCTGGTCTGGTAGTAGTCAGGTAGTAGAGACTTTCTACAATTTGTCTATACTTTGTTGCATCCTTAGATTCTTTTGCTTCAAAGGATGTGAGCTTTAAGTTTTATTCCATTGGAGTAGTGAGAGGATTGAATTCAGCCATGCCAAGCCTGTTCAACAGATCTCCAATGTACTTCTTTTCAGAAAGGAATATGGATTTCGGATGTCGAGTTACTTCAATACCGAGATAGTAATGAACATAGCCCAAATCATTCATTTCAAAACCTTTCCTCAATTCCTTCTTAATGGATGCAATGTAGCTCTCATTGTTCCTTGTCATCAAAAGATCATCTACATATACCACAAGATATACAACTGTTTTTACAACTTTCTTGACAAGCAAAGTTGCATCATCAAGATCATAATGTTTGAAATTGAGTTTCAAAAGATGCTCAGTGAGTTTTTCATACCAGGCTCACGGTGCTTGTTTGAGGCCATACAAGGATTTCACAAGTTTGCATACTTTATGTTCATGTCCTTTCACAACAAATCCTTCAGACTGGGACATAAAAACATTCTCTTTTAGATCTCCTTTCAAGAAAGCAATTTTTACATCCATTTGATGGACTTTCCAATCGTTCTGAGCTGCTAGGGCAAAGAGTGTCCGAATGGTATCCCATTTTGCTGTGGGGGCAAAAGACTCTTCATAATCGACCCCTTCCTTTTGTGCAAAACCTTTTCCCACAAGCCTAGCTTTGTGCTTGTCAAGTAAGCCATCAACTTTATACTTGTTGTAGACCCACTTGCAGCTAATTGGTTTGGTTCCCAATGGAGGATCAACCAACTTCCAAGTGCCATTCTTTATCAAGGCATCATACTCCTTTTGCATCGCTTCTTTCCATTCATCATGAGAAGTAACTTCTTTGAAGGAAGTTGGTTTAAAATCTGTAGACAAATTCAATTCAAAATCATAAGAAACATCCATATCAACAGGTGAATCAGAGTCATCTACGTCACCTCCATTTTTCCAGGTTGAATTTCTAGTTCCTATCTTTCCAACCTCATCAGGATGAACACTTTCAAGTGTCTTTGTTAGCCACTTTGGGGGACCTTTCTAAGATGGTCCAGGCAGCTCAGTTGATTGAGTTGGGACTGAATCAAGATTGAGTCTCCCAATTCTGTCAACTACATCACTCAAAGTATCATCCATTGTTGGAGTTTTATGCGGGGGAGAGAGTGCTTCAAAAGAAGATTCCACAGGTTGATCTAGTATAGGAATCCCCCCTTCAAGATGTGGAATCTGATTATCAAATTCTTGAAATGATTTTGCCTTTGTGAATCTATCCAAGCAATCAAGTTACCACTCAACGACATTGTTAACTTTGGATGGTTCAAGAAAGATTACATCTCTAGATACAACAAACTATTTATTGACTTCATCATACAGACGGTTTGCTTTGTAGGTGTTTGAATACCCCAAGAAGATACACTTACGACTCCTTGCACCAGGTTTGTTTCTATGTACCTTTGGTATCAAGGCATAACATGTGGAACCAAAGACCCTGAGATGCTTTACCGAAGGAATGTGCCCATACCACATTTCATAAGGAGTCTTGTTTCTAATAACATTAGATGGACATGTATTCTTTACATATACAATACATAGAACTGCATCAACCCAAAACATCAATTTTACATTCTTGAAAAACATCATGGAGCACACCATATTTAAGATTGTCCTATTCATTCTTTCAACTACTCCATTCTATTGGGGATTATAATGCAGAGTTGTTTGATGTTTGATCCCATGTTGGCGAATATAGTTGTCAAATTCATTTGAAGTGTATTCTTTTCTATTATTAGTGTGAATAGAGCCAATATGAGATTGTGCATCATTTTCAATCCATGTATGAAAGTTCTTGAATGTTTGAAAAGCATCAGATTTGTTCTTCAATAAATAAACCAACACATTCTGGTGTAGTCATCATTAAATGTCATCATATACTTATTTCCATTTGCAGAAGGAACATGCATTGGACCACATAAATCTGAATGAATGAGTTCAAGTTTTCTATGTGCTCTGGAATATGAATCATGAAAAGACTGTTCGCTATGCTTTCCTAGAATGCAAACATCACATTGCTTAAGTTTCCTAGGAAATGTAGGCAAACCAGTAACACCATTTTCTTCAACAAGCGGAGGTTGTCATAATTCAAGTGTCCAAATCTAGCATGCCATAATAAACTTGATGGAAATGTACCTTCTTCATAATGAGAATTGTATGAGAAATTTTGTGCATGAGTAGAGGTACCTTGCATCTTAAGAAGCCTTTCTTCTTCTATCCCTGTCATGACAAGTGAGCGATCTGATGATTTTCTCACCTCAACCTTACCATCAAACATATCAATGGAGTGTCCTTATTGTCGGATGCAGACCAAGGACAACAAGTTTCTTCTTAGCTGTGGGAGATATAAAACATGATGCAGAAGAAAGTCTGGAAGACCAGGCAATTTAAGCCTAATTGTGCCAAGCCCTGATGGCTTGAGTTTCGATTTTTCTACAAAGTATACTGATCCATGAACATTGTCAGTAAATTCTTCTAAAAAATCCCTTCTAAAGGTCATGTAGCAAGTTGCTCTTAAATCAAGCAACCGATCATTTTTCCAAAAAGCAAGTGAAGCATTAAATAAGTCTTCATTTACTCCAATATTACAGTGTGCCGCAACATAGTGAGCAAATTCAGGTGCTTTACCTTTATCTTTTTCATTAGTTTTACCTTTGGGTTGGTTTCCTTCCTGCTCAATTCTGTCCCAAGGAAACTTGCATGTGGATGCATCATGTGATCCATCTCGTTTGCAATGTATGTAATGCAAATCTGACTTTTCTCCTTAAGAGTGTCTGCCCCCCCTGCCTATGAAATTTCTTCTTCCTCTTCCTCTTCGACCACCTCTTCTTCTGGAAGAATCTTGAGCAAGATTCTTCTCTCTATATGTAAGACATGTAGTCTCTTCAGAAGAGTAAGGATTTGTCTTCTTTCCAAAAGCTTTCTCTCTTTCAACAATTTTTTTCACAAGGGAGTCAAAGATAATTTCTTTGAGGTTTCCATTTGCTTGCAATGATTCAAGATAATTTGGGTAAGTGGGATAAAGTGCTTTGATAAAAACTATCATAGGAATGTCAAGTTCAACATTACTAACTTTGATATCATGCATAATAGGTTTTACTTCTGATGCAAGAGAAAGAGGATCATGATTTTGTAATTCAAGGCTGAACAATTTAATCATGAGTTGAACAAATTCAAGTGTAGAGTGTGATTCATAGAATTTTTTTAGTTTTTGTAAGGCTTCGAAAGAATTTGAAAATGGAAAAATATGGCGATTCACCTCTTCATTGACTGATGCTACAATCAAGGCATAAGCCTTGCTAATCTTATTTTCTCAAATGGCGAATTGCTTGTCTGAGGTAGGCTATTCTGGATTTTTGTCTCCGTCAACACACACTCCTTTCCATAGTTCATTAAAAATGGGTGTGTTTGATTTTCCGTGACCATTCTGGATAATTCTCCTTACTGATGAGAACCACTCCCACAATGTATCTAAATGGATGTATTCTAAAAAAAAAACTGTGCACTGTAAAAAAAAATACTTTTGTTGTCGATATATAAAATATTTTTGCTTCTCGTGTTAAAGAAAAAAACTGCACTCTAATAGCAACATTCTAAAAAAAAGTGCAATTCTGGTCAAAAATGCAGTATGGAGGGAGCAACGCATTGGAGGGAGAAGCTTACTGGAGGGAACAATGATAGTGTGGGGGGAAGAGCAGTGAAAGCTACCTCTATCAAGTTTTGTATTGATTTTTGATTAGGTTTTAATAACATTGTGGAATATAATGTTGAGCATGCCAGTGATTACTCCTAATACAATTGCATTGACTGAGAAAAATATGGATATGACACTAGATGAAGCAGCAAAGATGACAAAAAAAACCAGTCAAAAGACAAGGAAGAAGCAAACTTTGAAGATAACAATGAAGAACATGAATAAAACGTTGCAGATGAGTAGAAGGAAGACAAGAACAATGCTACTTCTAGAGAGGACTGGGGTCCAGGAAAAAAATCTTTATCGACAGTCTTTCAAAGAGTACGACTACAACTGCAAGAATTCTTCTATAGGCCAAACAACGCACCAGGAGCTGAGAGCTTCAAGGGGGGTACACCAAGCGTTACATTAGTTATCAGGTAGAGGGTAGAGCACTAAAGAATATGGCAGACTGCAGGACAAATTTTTGAAAAATGGCAGAAGGGAGTTACAATGGCAGACTAAAATCCCAAAAATTAGCTGGCTCTAATACCATGTCAGGACAGGAGGCAAATCCTCAAATGAGATTATGTTTATTCATTTAGGTTGTTCATAGTTATATACATGAGGGAATCACTATTGAATTTCATCTCCTGATGAATCTCCATTTTCTCTTATTATTTATTTACACTATTTACAGTTGTTCATCCAATCCCTATGATTAGGTGTCAACAATTATTCATGTAAAATAAGAGCACATAATCTATTACATCAATCTGTTTTGTGAGCCACCACTCACATGAAGCACCAACTCCCTTTCATTGTTTGCTATCACCCACTAGTAGGAAGCACTAACTCCCTCTTTTAGATCCCTGTCCATCTTACCAGAAGAACCATGTGAAGAACCAACTAAATGGATTTTTTGCAATCCCCAATTTGCAGCTCCTTGGATTTTTACAAGCACCAACTTGCAGGAGGCGTAAACCCCCAAGCCTTCTCAAGCACCCACTAAAGATGGAAGAACCAACTTCTTGTATGTAGGCTCCGACCAACACTCAAATAAGAACTCAATGTTCTCTTTCATTTGGAAGCCACTCTACCCAATATCAGCTCTATTCTCCACAACCCTTGCCCCACACAACACTCTATGCACCTCTGCTTGCTCTGCAACAACACAATGATCTTCTCAACATCAGTCATTGACCACAGTCCATGCAACTCTCTGTTCTCTACTCTTGAACATAACACACTCAGCTCTTGGCCTCTTTCTCTCCACAACAAAGGCTCAACTCTCGATCTTCTTTCTCTGCACATGCACCTTCAACCTTTCTTGTAGCACAGGCACTTTCAGTGTTTCTCACATAGCATAGACAACTACGACCTTTCTCACTTAGCATAGGAGACTTCGGCCTTTGATCACACAATGCACACGCGACTTCTGCCTTTCACACAACAGTGCTACTCTCAGGATCTCTTACTTTTGCTTAGGAACTCTCGGCCTCTCTGTGCAAAACAAGTTCTTACTCAGCCTTACATAACAATGCACTCACACAAAGATTTTCCACTTAGCTCAATTTCAACTATGTTGCTTTCCCCCGCATTTCTGATCTGAGCTTATGGGTTTTGTTCCTCTACTCCCCTCGATTGATGTTGCCACTTTGTCCTACATTTACACTATGCGAGTGTACCTCAACATGGCTCTTCCATTCTACTGCCATGTCTGAATTGGTCCCTGCCACTGCATTAACCATGATAATGGGCACCTGACTGTTTCTCCATACTGAGAATTAATTCTTAGTCCACCTCAAAACTCCAATACTTTCCTCCCACTACGCTCTTGTTGGAACTGAATCTCATATGGCTTTGGCTTTATAACTGGCATAGTCCTCTATGTGAACAACTGTAACACCCCCCTCCCAGGTCCACCTAAGCAACTAGCCAGCAAGGGTAAACATGTGACGAGAGAGGCTACTATAGGGATTAAACTTCCTTGGTGACTTAAAGGAAATGGAATCGATGGAACATATGAAACAAACCTATCCACATTAGCAACAACACCCCCAAGAGACATGTGAGCCACTTAGACGTCATGTCCTCAAGTCCTACTAATTTTTAAGCCTTTTAACCCTTGTTCTCTCTCATGCTATAGGCATGACATCATCTAGAAGCCAAAGTCGCTCTCACATGCCTATGTGATAGTGTCCCTGGACTCTTTTCAGTAGACCTATGCCAATGTCCCTGGGATTTGAGCCACTTTTCTAGCCCAGAATCTAGGCCTCCAACCAGAATTTGTTACAACCTCCAGAATCCATCAAAGACATGATGTCAAGATAAACAAATTAGAATTCAACCTCAGGATTAGGACTGAGCATCCCCAACCAGGACTCACATTCTGTCAAACACTTGACATCAATGCAACTATAGGTCTACGATATAAGACAAATCATAAATTACTGAAAGAACTTATGAAACATAACCAGAAGGATCACCTCCTTCTCCATTAAAGTGTTACAACATCAATTAGGTATTACATCCATCCATTTAATAATTACAAGTAAATACATGAAATAAGCATGACATGAACCAATCATATAACCATGCTTATACCCAACAAAAAACCATACAAACATTAGAGATATGACAACCATTAAATCCACATATAAACAAGTGCAAAATTAAGATAACTTAGCTTTTATTAATCATAGGAAAATCTGACCAGATTCGTGACTTCAACGTACCACTCAACCATAGACATGGTTGAACCAAATCTCTCTTTCAGCGAGTCACCCCCATGCCATATACCAAGCATGAATGTGGGATATCATAGAAAAACCAATCCAAGAACAACCAAGAGAATACAGAGGTTAAACCACCTCCAACCTCACCAAACCATGTTCACACCAATATCAGTGCTCCAATTATAACCGAACCGAACTTGAATATCCTTTCAGAGTGCATCACTATCCTTGAGGAATTTTCCGTCTCCTTGTTTCTCAGGCTTTACCACGATCCAATCCTAGATCACTAGGCCCTAAATCGAGACCAGTGTCTGAAGCTTTACCATAATACAAACCCAGATCACTAGGCCCTAAACTAAGACTTTTTCCTCAGGTTTTACCATGTATCCTGCCAAAAATGGTCAAGGGATTCCTAGGCCTTTGGGAATGAAACTTGAGACCACCTCCGCCTTGTAGAAATTTTGAATAATTTAACACATATTCAATGGAGATTATCCTGATCATGTACTATTGCGGAAAACATACACAATACATAAGCTCCTCTACGTTGATCATCAATATAGCAGCATCAATAACAATAAAACATCAAGAGCATTCACACATTAACACAGTATGTATCCCGGGGAAAGCATCTCGCTAAAAACCCCAACTATCTGTATATTAATGATTGAGTCATGTAACATTACACAGCATAATACTTCTCACAAGTATCTCCACCTCTGTTACACACAATACAGCTCAGATCTGATCTCCAAATCTCTTCCACTGCTTGCCTGCCTCCACTGCTCAATACCTGCTCAAGAACTGATGAGAATGGCTCACCAAACTCGTTTTTCACCTGCAAAATAGTCACTCACGCTTTTTGGACGTGAGCATAAGCTAAAATGTGGGCAAATACGTGGGCAAACTCATTGGCATACTCAATCCCTTGATTGTGCAAGATCTGGTGCACAACTATAGTCACAACTGATAGCAATCTGATTCTCTACCACCTGTCCCTGTTGAACTGAACATGCACTGACATGCAACTGAGTTAACTGATGTATTCATTAGTTGTATTATGAGTTAATAACTTGTGAATTAATTAATAACTAATTCACCCAACTCATCTCTAGTCTATTTGCCAGTTAGACTAAATACAACCAGTTTAACAAAGCTAAACTGAACACAACTCCATCAACTGCACCTCCAGTCCACTAAACTCAACTCACTTGAGTTCTAACTGAAGTCCTGCATGCAAATATTAGTCATCCCATAGGTAACCACGTATTTCCTTCTGGGATCTGCATGTACCACATCCGTAGCTCATCCTGAAGTGCTCCAAGAGAATAAGACAAAGTTTATAGTCTCAATATTATTATGAGCTAATAATATTTGACTTTTCTATAATTAGACTTGACAGTGTCACCGCTGTTTCTAAAAAAAGTCCATCTATTTTTCCCAACTTGATCAATCATCCATAAACAGCAACCTGCAATCGATAGACATGATCCATATGTCTAAAAATAGACATAGTCTAAAAATAGACTTGCGCCAAAAATAGCCTGCGGGCCCACTCAGTGAAGGCGACTCTTTTCACTAAGCTCCATCATCTTGTTGCAATCTCAACACGCCTCAGATTTCGAAATACATTAGGAAAATCAAAGCTCAAAACCGAGATAAACATCCCAACATACCATGGCATCTGGAAAAAGGAAAGGCTAGGCTAAAAACCATTGTCATAACCTAGAAATACCATGCCACCGACAACAAGAGAACCATACACCAACATGCAAAGCCATGATGTCCAAACCAGCTAGGAAATCACACATGAAAAAGGTTACCTGCAAGTATTCTTGCTGAAGCTACTTGATCCCATTTTTCCTTCCTTGATCCTTGTTTTCCTTCTTTTAATTTTTCTTTCTTTTCCTTTCTTTCTCCAAAGCTAGAGTGCTCCAAGAAAACTATAAGTGACCAAGGGTGAGAGAGAATAATGAGAGAGCTCCAAAATTGAATTGGCAAAAGGTTACCAATTGATCCTCAAAATCATTTTTATGAATAAGACCTCTAATTTATTCATTTTCCATTAATTTCCTTCATTTTCCTCCTCACGTGCAATTTGTGACCTTTCACCTTACTTTTCTCCTAATTTCCTTTATTTTCATAAATAAATGTGCCAATAATGCCTTTTTTCCTTTTACTGTCCTTGCCTTAGTATTTTCCAATTTTGCTTAGCCAAAAACACATCCAGTGATTCCCACTAGGATATGCTTGCCTAACATTCAACTTGGAATAAATGTCCCTTAATTTTGGTCTTATTTTTCCTTAATTAACTTTTATTACATGGAATTTCCACCACGGCTGTTACAGAACCCTCCCCCTTGAGGAACACCCTCCTTGGTGTTAATTTACACCATGACCTCAGCAAAACCGCTGAAAGGAAAAGATAGTGCCCATGGAGATATATAACTAAACTCATTACAATGTTTACAATGAAAGACCTGCTCAAAAGCAAAACATCATGACAACATGGAAAAATAACAGCCATAAAAATATGACACCCATACCGCTTATTGGAGCTTTATAACTTAGCTCGTGGTGGTATTTATATCCATGTGCATATACGTACATATACCAAAACATTAGAAAAACATATGCCAAAAATATACCAACATCAAACCAAAACTTCTTTGCCTCAACTGACAAACAATGAAGGATACAGGGCCCGATTCTGATCTACCATCTCCCATGTAGCTTCTTTAGGTCCATAGTGCTTCCACTGCGCTTTAACTTTCTCTATGGCTTTGCTCCTGAGCATGAGATGTTTCCACTATAATATGCACTAAGGCTCCGACTGGAACTCACCTTCTTGCTCCACCTGCAATAACATGATCAACATCCTTTATATACTTCTTAAGCAATGAAATATGGAAAACATCATGGAATTTCACTGTTGGAGGTAGTGCAAGTTTATATGCCACCAGTCCAATCCTCTTAAGGATCTTAAAAGGCCCACAATCCCATGGTGCCAACTTGGCACATGAACCAATCCTCAAAGATATTTTCTTTGGATTGATGCGCAAATAGACATGCTCCCCAACCTGAAACTCCTTCAATACCAAATTCTAATCTGCATAAATCTTCTATATATTCTATGGTGCCTTTATATTCTTCTTTATACCCTGCATTTCCTGTTCCATATCTGCCAACATATTTAGTAAAATAAGTACCCTGTTCACTAGATCACTTCAGCTGATGGGAGTGTTACAACTCCTCTAATACATTGCCTCGAAAGGACTCATCCTCAACGACTCATGATAAAAATTGTTGTATGAAATCTCAACCAATGGAAGATACTCCTCCCATTTTCTCTACCGGTGCATCACGTACATCCTCAACATATCCTCCAAGATCATGTTGACACGCTTTGTTTATCCATATGTTTGCGGATGATAAGCTGTATTGAAAGCCAAATCTATACCCAAGCCTGCAAATAGCTCCTTCCGAAACTTGGAAGTGAACTTTGCATCCCTTTTTGACACAATCTTGTTCAAAACACCATGAAATACCACTATGTCTTTGATGAACACCTATGTTACCTCACTAGCTGAATATGTGATCTTTACTGGAATGAAGTGAGCTACCTTGCTCAACCTGTCAACCATGACCATAATAGAGTCATGTTGTCTCGCTGTCCTCGGAAGACCTATGATGAAATCCATGGAAATGACCTCCCATTTCCATTCTAGAATTGCTATAAGCTATAGTAAATCACCAGGATGCTTCCATTGCACTTTGACTTACTAAAATCTAAACATCTAGACAAAAACTATGCCACTTCCTTCTTCAAGTTCGGCGAATAGTAGAACTTCTTCACCGCTGTCAATGTCTTATGGTATCCTAGATGACTCGAGTATGGCTTGGCGTGAAAGTACCTCGAGATAAGATTCTTGAGATCAGTGCAGTTCGACACATAGATCCTATCTCTAAACCTCACCAAACCATCTTTTGTGAGACAGTAGCATGCATCCTGATCACCTGTACCTGTGCGTCCACCTGTACCTATACCTATATCTGTGCTCTGCTATAACCTGTGCATAATCTGCATGTATTTGTTATCCTGTTGTCTTGCTTGCAAGGTCCTACCCTGTAAATCTGTCCCATAAGAGCTCATAGCTACTAAATGATTTACCTATACCTACCTGTTAAGAACATCTACAACTTGGTTCTCCTTCCCATTGATGTATCTAATCTCAAAGTCGAACTCACTAAGGGTAGCCAATCATCTATCTTGCCAGACATTTAGATTCGTCTAGTCAAAAAAATAACTCAACCCATTATGATCGCTCATCAATGTAAGCCTCCTGCTCAGAAGATAATGTCTCCACATCTTCAACGCATGTATAATCGCCACCAACCCAAGATCATGCGTCGGATGGTTCTGCTCATGCTCATTCAGTTTCCGTGACTCATAGAACACTACCTACCCTTCTTGCATGAGAACTCCACCAAGTCTTCTCTTGCAAGCATTTGTACACACTACAAACTCCTTGTCTAGATCCACAATCTTTAGCACTGGTGCATGTGTCAACAACTGCTTAAGCTACTTAAAACTAGCCTCACACTCCTTTACCCACTCAAACTTCTTACCTTTCTGCTGCAATGATGTGATAGGATATGCAATGCGTGTGAAGTTCCTGATGAACCTCCTATAGTAACCTACCGATCCCATGAATGATCTCACCTTGTCCACATTCTTAGAAGTTACCCACTCCATGATAGCCCTTATCTTTTTTGGATCTACTGCTATGTTTTCCTTGGAGAAAACATGCCCCAAATAATGTACCTCAGTATGAAAGAAGCTGCACTTGATAAGTTTAGCATACAACTGATGTTCTCTTAGCAATATCAACATTGTTGCTAAATTCCTGGCATGTTCTTCCTCATTCTTATAATATACAAATATGTCATCAATGAATACAATAACAAACTTGTCTAGATAAGGATGCAACACACTATTCATAAAACACATGAATGTAGATGGAGCATTAGTCAAACGGAATGGAGCAACAAAAAACTCACAATACCCATACCTGGCTCTGAACCCAGTCTTGAAGATATCCTCTTCCTTGATGCGTACCTGATGGTATCCCAATCTCAAGTCGATCTTAGAGAACATTGTTGCTCCCTTCAAATGATCAAACAAATCATCAATCCTCGGTAATGGGTAACTATTCCTAATCGTTACCTTATTCAGATGCATGTAGCCAATGCAAAATATAAGAGTACTATCCTTCTAATTTATGAACAACACTGGTGCACCTCAAGGTGATACACTTGGCCTAATGTAACCGTTTTCCAAAATTTCTTTCAATTGCAGCTTTAACTCAATCAACTTAGGTGTGCTCATCTGGTAAGGTACTTTTGATGCTGGAATTTCCCCTGGAACGAACTCAATAAAAAATTCTACGTCCCTGTGAGGTGGAAAATCTGTAATGTCCTCATAAAATACATCCTGAAACTGCTACAAAACTAGGTACCCGCTTAACACATTTGCATTCTTAACCTCCTTACTCTTGTCACTAGAAATGTGTACTACAAAATTCACACAACCGTTTTTGTAACTACGCTTAGCTTGCATGGCAGTAACCATCCTCATTGATGTAGGATTCTTCTTCCCCTACAAAGTCCTCTTTTCCCCACTATCATCCACACACTCAATGGCCTTGTCGAAGAAATCCACTTTGGTTCTTCGCAGGTATAGACAATCCATACCCAAAAGCATACTATACAATCCCAATGACAATACATTTAAAGGTGTTGTTGTAGGCATATCATTTAACCCAAATGCACAAACTCTTAACCAGCGATGAAATCAATTCTTTGTACCTGTAGCCAAATGTACCGATCAAGATTTTGCATGCACTTTTTTCGCAAACCACATTTATCCACCAAGTCAGGGTGAATATAACTATAGTTAGATCCACGATCAATCAAAATAGAAACAAATTGATTACAAGGCTTACTTCCCATTTCAATGATCGATGCTTGATGATCATCCTGCCTGTTTTCCATAGTTGCATAGATCCGAGGAATGCTATGAACACCATCACCAACTGTATGTGCCTCCTGAGCACTGTAGATCTAGGGTCTATCATGACTCTGATACTACAGACAATCCCTCTTACAATGATCCTTACCACATATCCAACACTACAATGGTTCCCTACCACCACCTCTATCCTGCTACTCTCCATGTCCTTTCTCAGCGATATTGAATCTCTTGTAAGGAACTACATTTTCTTTATCACTTGCCTCTTGAGGTATTCCTCTCTTTGTTGGCCATTTTTCTTTAGCTTTCTCATTTCTTTTCAACTCATGCTTCAACTCAACTTTGTGCTTCGACTACTCATAACATTGCTTCAAATTTCAGATGGCCTCCTCCAGTGATCTAGGCTCATCAAACTCAATCCGATCTCTGTATGCTACTGGAAGTCCACTGATGAATATTTGAACCTTGGCCTTCTCCTCCCTAAGGTAAGGCACATATCTCAACAATTCCAAAAACTCGCCAGTATACTCCTCATCTGTCACAGAACCCATCTGCAACTCATAAAAGTCCTCAGCTCTATCATCATAGCACCTCTCCAATAAGTACTTATTGTTGAAGAGCCTTTCAAATGCATGCCAAGTCAAATGTTCCTCGTTTTTAATTTTGACATTCTTCATGTCTTCCCACCAAATGTCTACTTTACCTTTGAGACTGATAGTGCCTATCTTTGCTTTCATGTTTTCTGAATAAACATGCAATCGAAAGACTTTTCTCATACCAAGCAACCATGCATATGCATCCTATGATTTCTTCATCTCTCCATCAAAGGTGGGTGGATTTTCTTTCTTAAACTCATCCGCTAATTATCCCCTATCACTCCTCCTATAAGGATCATAATGATGGCAATCATGATGCCTGTTAGAACTAGGGTTAGAATAGTAGCTATGTCTATCACCTCTGCTATCTAGAATGTCCAACAACCTGTCATCTCTGATCATTTCAGATCTATTCGACCTGTGTCTACTAGGAGACCTACTACCATATGCCCCATAAGTTTTTTCCTCGTGTCCATGGCTGATATGAAGTTGTTCTTTTTGTTGCAATTATGAAAAACTCTGAAGTATTATCACATTCACCTCTACTCGTTTCTCTTGTGCCTACATGATTTTGTCATTGTATTCTTTGCAACTCCTTATTTCTTCCTTTAGGCTTTTCAATGTCTTTACCAAGTCAAAAGAGTTCCCCACACCACGCTGCCCATCTGATGCATAGGGAGATTCTATGTAGTTTACCACCTTGTTAGCCATCTGATCTCTTTCATTCAAGGCATATTATGTGAGCTAAACCAAATCACAATAAACCAACGTACCTTAGCATAATTCGGGGAGGATACCTTGTCTACAAGATCATCAAATTGGTATGATACATGTATAACATAATCATAACAAAATATATACATATATTGAATAAGTGTATCAACGCATAAACATCATTCTAGTTAGGGCCCACTCTTCAATGCAGGGCGATATCAACAATGCATGCTATGACCTCATGCATGACAACAACAATTACTCCATTGTATGCATTGCCACATGCAACTATCAACATGATTGAGCAATGCCCAATCAACTACACATGTATGAATGCATATAGTTAAGCATAAGCAATCAATTCTTGTAACCAACCTAAAATACTGATAGATATAATCAAAACATTCAAGAATGCACTTGACATACAAGGATGTAGTCAAGCGACATAATCAACATGTAAGTGAAACATAATGTTAGGTCCCTATAATACTAGTGATTCCCCCATTACTATTGACATTGTAGCCCTTATTGTTATTATTGTGCCCCTATTGTCCCCATATTGTTATTATTGTGCCCCATAGAAACCCACTATTGTTATTGTTGAGCCCTTATGTTATTAGGATTATGTCGACTTGATTATATTGTGACCCCTTAGACTCCTATATATAGAAGGGAGGTGTAGTCATTTGTATCATCGAAGAATTGTTCATTTGTTTAATGTAAAGGAGGTTACCGCCTTGAAGAGTCTGAATTCTAAGGCATTGATGTATCTTTTCTATCTTTTTGTGAGCTGGTTTCATAGCCTCTGGTATCAGAGCTTTGGATTCTAGGGTTTTGCTGCTCCAAACAGGTCATCATGGAATTTTTGCTATAAATTTTTTTCTACGACGTTTCAGAAGCTAAGAAGAAAACCATTTGAACCGAAATCATTTTGGATTTCTGGTCCGAATTTCAGAGTTTCTCTCGCTATATTTTGGACATATGATTTAAGGAAATTTGGGTTTTTGCAGACTGCTGAATTACATTCCAAATAGGTGACGTGGGGAAAATCGTCATAACTTTTGTTGTTCTGAGCATTAGATTGAAATTTCATAAGAAGTGTTAGAAAGATGATGGCCTGTAGTTTTCTATATATTAGCTTCAGATACTAAGGGCGAAATAGTGACATGTGGCACTTCGTAAAAATTTTCTCTATTGAACTAGTCTATAATCAGGTCACCGTGGGAGATTTGGCATAACTTTTCCTTGGAGAATCCAATCTTGATCAGACTTGTAGGGTTAGAAAGAGGACTCAAAGGGCTACAGGAGGAAACAATTTCAGATATTTGAGATCCGCATTTATAGAGATACAACAGATTCAATATCAAGCTCTTACAAAGAGAAAAAAAGCATTAATTGATGCCCCGAAAATGAAAACACCTAGTAAGCAACCTAAAAGCTCTAGCATGACTCGTGAAGAAGAGGATGAAATGCAACATGATATATCAAAATTACAAGACCAAGTACAAAAAATTTCACTCTCACAAAAGGTAACTGAATCCAAGTTGAATGGCGTGGAAGCCAATATGAATGGCTTGCAAGTTAAGATGGATGGAGTGGAAGCTAAGATGGATGGCATGGAAGCTAAGATGAATGGAATGGACACTAAGATTGAAGAATTGAAGATAAATTTGAATAAGTTGCTACAAGAAATGGTTACTAATGATGAAAGGGTAGTAAAGGAAACTCATGATGAGAACAAAAGAAATGTTAATCATGATTTCATAGACTCTAATGTTGGATTGAAGACCCACCATGTTCCAAAAATTGATATGAGGAAGTTTGACGGCAAGGATCCCGGAACATGGATACTACAGATGGAACAATTTTTTGATCTTGATAATGTGAAAAACACACAAAAGTTATGTATTACAACTTTATATTTGAACCAAATCAATTTGTATAGTATCGATGGCTTTGCTCTCGTAAACAAATTGTCACTGGGGTAATTCTTATGGAAGAAATGATAGCACATTATGAGGATACAAAAAGCAACACCTTTTTTAGCCAATTGATAAATCTCAAAAAAAAGGGTTCAATGATGGAGCACATTGAGGACTTCCAAAAATTGAACATAAAGGTAAAAGATATTCTAGAGGAGCATAGGATATGTGTTCATAGGGACTTTAAAGGATAATATCGAACATGACATTCACCTTTGGGAACTTGATTCATTGGAGAAAGTGTTTAGGTTAGCAAGAAAATGGAAAGAAAATTTATGGCAACCAGGAAGCCTACCACTCACAACTATAAAGATGGAAGTGTTGTTGCCCCTAGCCTTCCACAACCTACAAGGTTGAAACCACAACAATTGGAAGAAAAAAAGAAAAAGGGCTTTATTACAGTTGTGATAGCAAATACACTAAAGGTCATAAGTGTGCTGAGAAGAAATTATTCTACATAGACTGTGAAGAGGAGGAAGAAAATGAAAAAGAAATGTCAAAAGAAGAGGATATACTCCAGGAACAAACCCTAGATAAAGAAGAAATTAATCCGACCATATCTTGTAATGGATTGGCTAGAATTACCACTCCTCAAACTATCAAGATAGAAGGACATATCAAGAAGAAAAATGTAATAGTGTTGATTGACTTGGAAGTACCCATAATTTTATTCATTGTAAGACAGCCAAGGAATTGAATTGCTTCCTATATCCAGCACTAGAGTGTCAAGTGATGGTTGCAAGTGGAGGAACCTGTTGATGCCTCTAAAATCTAGCACCAGCATTGGGGATAACCACCCGGTTCGAACCTTTGTACAACTCCTTTTCCATTTGGTATGGTGGCTCCGACTCGATACTATGGGACCAGTTTCCCATATAACGAACGGTTTGATGGATGATTGTTTTATAATGTATGATAAATATGATAAGTGCTTTAATCTATAACTCAAAAATATACAAATATACTTATCTAACCCGGGTGATGTATTAACAATGCGATTTCTAATTATTCCTAACAAGATAAATAATCGTATAGATGGCTTTATTATCAATAGAAATATGCATTCATATATAATGATTACTTTGTTTAAGAAGTTAAACAAAGTAATTATAAAAACATATCGCATTCATAACAATGTATATCGCTGACATATATCTTTAAAGTACAACAATTCTAAATCCTCAGAAATGACATGATAAAGAATTGTTTGAAGAGCATACATATATCAACAATAGCAACTTTTAAAAGGAATGTTCCATCACATAAGGAAACGAGACAAAATAACAATGATAAAAATACTGCATGCATTTGAGTCATTCCAATGTAAATAACACTCTGGTTCCACTTTCTTATTTGAGAAAACTTCTAAGAGATACAAAAGTGCAGGTCTTAAAAAAGTTTCTTCACAAAAATGTAGAAACTTGATCCACTATTGATAAAAATATATTTAGAAGTACAAAAGTGTAACTTCTCAAGTCAAGTTTTATACAAATTAAGGACCTTTTATTAAAATACATGAAAGGGTTTAAATAATAAAATAAAAACTAACTGTTAATAAAAATCGCTTTAAGCTGTTGAAACTACAAACATGAAAATCTGGGATTTGATTTATGAAAATAACAATGCGATAGCCTTTGAACCGATTCATTGTATCTACTTCTCCTCTTGCACTCGTAGTTGACAAATTAAGAGCGTTTCTCGAATTTTTGGAGGGTGAGTTAGCCTGGAATGTAATTGACTAGTGTATGTGGCATCTGAAAGCTCAAGAACCATGTGATTGACAACGTCAATAAATCATTTGGTGGCCATCTACTGGCTATGCGGCTTGACTAGGAAGAATCAAAATGCATCCCAAATCAAGTTTTGCACTTTGCCGATTTGTTCTTCTCTGCTAGCCAGATCCTATCTCCATTGATTTTCTAGCGCTTTTTCCTTCGGAAGCTTTCCTGGGGAGCAATTGGGGATCAAGTTAGCTCCATATAAGCTGTCATTTACCAACTCGATCACACTGTTCATTATAGCACTCACTTTGGAAGTAGCTCTTTCGACCTTTATTAATTGTGGTTCCCACTCTGAAAACAAGACTTCTTTGTGCGATTCTTGGATTTTCGGTAGATTAGCAGCCATGCCTTCTTCGGTAGTTTTCCAAGAGAGAAATTTTGTGACCTTATCATCTGCGTTTTCAAATTCTAGCCTGGTGTCAACTGCCTGTTCAATGTGATGTAGTGATGATGCACAATAGGTCAACCAATGATATTTTATGGAAAAGGATATTCAGTTGCCGAGATAAGGCTTTAGTCACTTCCAGAGCTTCTTTCTTGAATTCATCAATCTTCAAATAACCTTTGAATTCCTCTACCTGTAATTGCAGCTGTGCGATTTGTTCTTCTTTGGCCTTCTTTTCCTGCTGAAGTGCCACTTGAAGCTTGCTGAGTTCATGAGACAACTTTTGTTGTTTTTGGAGATCCTGTTGATCGATCTTTTGTTTCTCCATATTTAATTGTTCTTTCATTTTCTCATTCTGTTATTTTTGCTCTGCTAGCTGTTGCTCAAGCTGATCAATTTTCTGCTATTCTACTGCCATTTTCTCTTCAAGTTGGGTAATCCTTAGATCCTTTTCTTTGATTAGTTGGCTAACTTCGGAGGCCTTGTCCATTGTAGCGGCTGTATAGGCACCTGCATATTGAGATAACTTAGTTAAATACTTAGAAGGATTGACTTTTGAGTCTTTCCATACCACATTCATAAATTCAGCTTAAGGAGTTGCGAATGGTCCCTAGTCAATTTTCCTCTTTTTTCCTCTGTCTTTTGACCACAACCCTATGCTTTGGACTGTAAAATACATCCAGGGGTGGTATTTCCTCAACCTTTAATACAATCTCTTTGGAAGGATTCTCTGGAATTATTTCAATATCATGTTGAGTGTTAACTGTGCCGACTGCCCCTTCAATTGTAATACTAGTAACAATAGGCTCCTATGTTGCGAGCGATTTTGGTATAATGATGTTTTGGGAGCCATTCTGGTTCTTGATCTGCTGATCGAATTAATCCCATTCCTTCATTAAGTGGGCATGAATATGCACATTGGTATCTAGGAGCTAGCTGGTCTTTTCATTTTTCTGCTCCTTTTAGGGAATCTTCTCAGTAGTGTGTTCTTCATTGTGGGCTTCTTATTGCACCATAGGGGTATTGTTCAATAAATCTAAAGCTAGTGTTTGTAACCTCTGTGTCCTGAACTGCATAAATTTATCTATTTCCCCTGCTCCCAATTTTATCCCTACTAGATGTTTTACTTGTGAAGACGACTCGGCCGAAGTGAACAAGTCACCATAGTTATCTTTCTCATGTTCAAATTTGGCAAGTTTCACCTGAGTTGTAAAGTTGTAAGCCACTTCATTTGGGTCATACTGTCTCTTAGGGATGATTGCTAACTTCAGAATTTTTATCTTCTCTGCTTCTTCCTCGGCATGTTTGAAATCATGCAGTGAGTAAGTACCACAACGGAGGGGAAATGTAGGCCACATTTGTTTCATGGACTCTTTGAGGTTCCTGTACATTCCATTCTCCATTATTTGGTAAGCTATTTCTCTGGCCAATAGCTTATCAGGAATGTATAATGGGAGAACACGTGGATCTGTGGTGCTGCCAAAAAGTCTGACATAGGTGAACTTTTCTTCACCGAACCAACTGCTGATTGATGTTAGGTCAATGCTAGCCTCATCGGATAACCAAGGAGCAGGTTGGTTGAATATGGCCTGATGGACGAGTAAAACAAAACCATGACAAATTCTATACATATGATCTTTATAATGGGCCTTCCACAAATACTTATGATAAATGTGAATAGGAGTTGGGTCTTGAGGAGTCCATTTCCAACCTAGAATGGGGAAGTCAGAATTGAAACAGATGGTATCCATAATGTAGGTGCTCATATAGAATGGGGGTATTATCCGGGTAGTTACATACCTATTTTTTCTATAATCAAGGATTTGGTTGGCCATTTTATCTGATAAAATGGTTTCTCAATCCATGATAAAAGAGTTAATTGCTACTTCCATTAAAGGTACCATTTCTATGGAAAATCTAGCTGAACCATAGGCTCCAAAGAGTCTACATATCATAGCACCAGCATAGCAATAGGGAGATGCTAAGGAGTCCACAGAGTACATACCAGAGGATTCATGCTTATGATTTTTTGGGAAATGTCTCCATTTTTTGATAGGATCCGACTCTACCTCATTCTCCTTGGCGAAAGCTTCTAAAAATGCCTTGTTGTAAAGTTTCTGGGCGTCCGGCAAATAATACATCTTCTTGAATTCTTTTGCCCTGAATGTCCTGAACATCCTTCCACCGGAAGTATAGAATTCTCTGTCGGTTATTTTGATACTCTTTATTACCCATCTCACCAGGTCATTGTATGGTAACACTTTTGCATGGGCTATTCTTTTGTGGAGGAAGGAGCTGGCTAAATCCTTAAGAGTATTTTATGATTTATCACTTGAATCAATCGTTCCTCCTTCTTCAATTTCGGTTGGATCCTCGGCTTTGAGTAGATTATATATGCCCTCCCATGAAGTCTTTCCAAGGCCTAGACAGGTATTATCAGTGATCAACACCAAATTTCTTGGTTCATCTTTCACTATGATGGGGACCTTTACTTTCCGAGATTTCTTAGACATTTTTGCTGGACTGATGATTTCAAATTCGCTCTAAAAAATGAAACAAAAGGGCATAGCAGTGGAAAAACTTGTTAAAAGCTAATACACAACGCACAAGACTAACAACAATTAAGCGTAATAGATGCTACGGATCTATGATATATTAAGCCACCATAGAAGAAATCCTTGAAGGATTAAACCATAATTGTTTCTTAATGATTTCCACAGAACTTCCAACGTAAAACTTTAATGTCGTGATGGTATGTCGCATCGCAAATTTATAATGATCCCTTTTAGAATGGGTATCGTGACTTCCCGATCGACGATTAGCGATAATCGCATATCACAGATTGGGAGTTACAAGTGCCATGCTTAAATGGTTCCTCTGCATGGTTGCGATTGCAATCAGTGGTGAGCTGGCATGGGGAGGCAACATGCTTTAAAATTGATAAATCATTTAAATTTTCTTTATAATTGACTTATAAATTTAAACCACACATGTTCATAATATTTCATGTTTTGCCTTTATCGAACGTGTGCTATACGATAATGAAATCGTATAAGAAGATTTCAAAGGAGCTTTTGGGATCTGTCTTATGATTTTAGCGATGCACAATTGCGATCGGCTTATTGCATCGAAGGTTTTCCATGGAACACTTGCGACATTTTCTTAACGAGTAGAGATATGGATTTATAATAGAGTTAGTGCATTGACAAATCTCAATAGAACACTTTAAGTCCACTGTTGATATAAAGGATGTGCATGATGTGACAATTCGCTTTTATAATTATCTCCTTTGATAAATATTTTTACGATAAGGTTTTATTATGACTCAAATCTGATTGGATTTTCTTAAAAGGACTTCCATGGGTTCAAAATTTTTTCAAATTGTGATTGTGATCTAACCTACCCTAAAAGCAAATTTTTATATGACCTATTATAAAAATTTATTTTCAAATGTTTTATTGATTTTATTTATATTCTAAAGGGGACCCATTTCTTATTAAAGTCTTATATGAAAATTTTTGAAATGGGGAGGCTTGTTGTATAGCACAACAAAACCATAAATTGCTTCGGAAAGTGCCATAATATCAAGCTATCCATGGGAGAATATGTATTGAATAGCCCAATGCTTTCCATTTCAATGGGTGGTGTTGATGTTGTACTAGGAGTCCAATGGCTACAATCCTTGGGTACAATAGCTTTTAATTTTCAAGAACTTTTCATGAAATTTTGTGTGAAAGGAAAGGAAGTTGAATTAAGGGGCATTACAGGGAAACTAGGAAAGATAATCAGCTTTAACAGTATGACAAAGCTTCTAAAGAAAAAACAACGAGGCGTAATTGCACAATTATGTTCGCTAGAGGTTCCCATGTCGAAATCATCTATTTCTCTAGATCTCCAAAAAGTCTTGGACAATCATCCCAAGGTATTTGAGACTCCCAGAGAAATCCAACCTATTTCTGATCATGATCATGCTATTCATTTGATTCCAGGAAGTGTTCCTCCAAACATTAGACCGTATAGATATCCCTATGCCCAAAAGAGTGAAATTGAGCATATGGTTGCAGAAATGCTAGAGGCTGGTATAATTCAAACTAGTCAAAGTTCTTTCTCTACTCCAGTAGTATTGGTGCATAAGAAGGATGGATCATGGTGCATGTGTCCGGAATATAGGGAGCTCAACAAGCTCACTATTAAAGATAAATTTCCCATTCCTGTCATTGATGAATTATTGGATGAATTGCATGGATCAATTTACTTCACCAAGTTGGATTTTCATTCAGGATATCATCAAATCAAAATGAAAACTTAAGAGATTCCAAAAACAACATATCGAACTCATGAGGGTCATTATGAATTTTTGGTCATGCCGTTTGGCCTTATCAATGCATCTTCTACATTTCAAGGTTTGATGAATTCCATTTTCAAACCCTTCCTTAGAAAATTTGTGTTAGTATTTTTTGATAATATACTAATCTACAAAAAGTCTTGGAAGGATCATGTTCAACATGTTGACAGGGTGCTCAAACTATTGGAGGAGAAACAATTATACGCAAAAAGTTCCAAATGTTTCTTTGGATTACAAGAGGTGGAATATCTGGGTCATATTGTATCTCATGAAGGTGTTAACGTAGACCCTAGTAAAATTAAAACCATGAAGGAATGGAAAATCCCCACATCCATAGAGCATCTGTGAGGATTTCTTTGGTTGACAAGGTATTATCACAAGTTTGTTAAGAATTATGGGAGAATAGCAGCACCTCTAACCAAATCATTGAAGAAATATGCATTTTCATGGACTCCAGAAGCAACAAAGGCCTTTGAACATCTTAAATAGGCAATGTGCCAAGCACCAGTCTTAGCTACGCCAAACTTCACAAAAACCTTTATTGTGGAATGTGATGCTTCAGGAAATGGAATTGGTGTTGTTTTAATCCAAGATGAAAAACCCATTGCTTTCGAAAGTCGTCCAATCAAAGGAAAGCATTTACACAAAGTATTTATGAGAAGGAAATGTTGGCAATACTACATGCACTTAAGAAATGGCGACCTACCTAATGGGAAGACACTTCAAGGTAAAAGCGGATCATGATAGTCTTAAATACTTTTTAGAATAAAGATTATCCTCTGAAGAGCAACAAAAATGGGTGACAAAGATGTTGGGTTTTGACTTTGAAATCATCTACAAAAAGGGAAGAAAAATGTTGTGGTAGATGCACTCTCAAGAAAGGATGAGGATGTGGAAACATTGTTGTGCACCATTTCTATTATCCAACTAGATTGGATAAATGAAGTGTTAACACTCAGGTTGTCCCTTGGCTCCTTAAGGGATATGGCCGAGGTAACCACAGACCAAGCTTTGGACTGCCGGTCCTAGCCTACCAGCAGTCAGAGAGGGCTCTCTCTTCGGGATTTAGCTTTGTTTAGGAAATGATTTCAGGCTAGTTATTATGCACTTGGTTTTTGTTTGAGTTTGGCGGGATGAATGATCTATTCAAGCAGTGTTTGGCATGCGAAGCGCAAGAGGTTTAGAACATTGGGCATGGAGTCAAGGATGTGGACTGAAGGATGTGCTTTCTTTGGCAAAGAAGGGACTACAGAGCAGGATAGCTACACAAGGAATAATATCAGACAGGTTTGAATGAGGATGAAACGGATGTCAGGGAATGAAAGACAGCTAAGTAATTTTCATTCATGCTAACAGAGGGAACATGAATGAATATTTTATAGGAGCAATTAAGAAATTCCTACAACAATATTCATATACGGAGGAAACTAGTGCAAATATGAGCCTAAGAGGAATTCATATCTATAGGCTAATTTAGAAGGAAAACATAGAGAAAAAGCAGGGATTGAGGGCAGAGCACGGCTAAGTGACATCTGAACTATTCTTTCTTCCTGCAAGTTTAGATCATGACACAGATACGATATAACAAACATAGCAACTGTAGAAAGAGATGAGGAAAACTTATTAGTCCATGAGGAAGCACGAGAATTCTGTAATCTTATTCTTCAACCATCGAATCCACATTTAGACAGTCCAAACACAAATGTTCCAGCAAGCTCTGTTTATTAAATCTCTTAGAGCATACACAACAAGTCTCAAAATCAGATTATTGATCAAACACCTCTCACGCTTTGAACAACGAACAACGTTGTTTAAATAGGCAAAATATCTATTACAAGCAGATCTCAGATCGATCTGATGGAGTCACAGCTTCTACCCTAGTCTGTATTGAAATAAATGCAAGAAAATATCTATCTAAGCGGCGCTGGAGGCAGCAGTATTAAAATGGAGTTTAAGTATGGGTCATTTCTTGTGATGCACTGGCTATTTGGCCATAACTCTGTAATAACTGCCCAGGAATCCTTTGTCGGTATTGTTTAGGCGGTTCCATAAAATAATCTTCGCCTTTTGGATTGTGGCGGTGGTTGTCCCTTCAGTTTTCAACTTACTGTGCGCTAACCATTTTTTCCCAATCTAAAGCCAGAGCAGAATGTGCCAAACGTAATATCTCAATGGAAAAGCGACCAAACTGTTGCCTAGTACCACAAATACCAATATGCTGGTTAACACAGGTCTTTGAACCTGCACCTTTAACTGCACTTATATCCACGGAACTACAGATTGGATATATAGCTATGGAAGAATGCAGGTCAGATGAAAGTACCTCCGCAGAGTGTAAAGAAAGCAATTGGGTTTCTATATGCGTGAAGCTTCTTTCAGCTACAATGGAATCTTTACTAACTCTAGCCAAGGGGCTCTGACATTTTGAACAACCATTTCTACCTAGATCCTTTGATTTCATTTCATATGAATTCCCGCTAATATCAACCTTTTCTGAAGCAAAGTCTTCTCTGCACGCGCTGTCACTTAATTTAGCCAATGAATTAAACTTCTGCAGAACACTCTCTGCTGTCCTAGAACGTCCTGCATCAACATCATGCCTATCAAAAGCTTGATTATCTGAAGTCATCCGCATGCATTGTAGCAACGGTTCACCTTCTGAGGTGTCCTCGGCTTCAACCTGATTTAATTCACCTTTTACAACAGGAAGAGGCAGTATCCCTTCACATTCTACAAAAGGTAAGTCACATAAAATCATGTCTGCCATTGCTTTCAAAACCGTTTCACTCTTCTCCAACTTCTCTTCTGGCAGTTCATCCTTATTTGGACTGCAACACCTTATTCCCTCATCGACCTGAACTGAATTTTGATCCACCCTCTGTAATTGATTGTATAGTAAGTGCAAAGCTATTGTGTATTGGCGTCGTCCCACATGAGCCACCGTCACTCTTCTAACCATTGATGTTGTTAATGCCAATGGAGAGGGAAGACCCAATAAACAACGCTCGAGTTCACGCATTGGATTGACAGCCCCACAATGACAACACTCCTTCCAGATTGAATCACCAACAAATGGAATGGCATGTGCACAAACAATACATGGAGTAACCAGATTCTTGCACTCTGCACACACCAAAGCTACAGAACTCGGTGCTCTTTTCTCATACGCAACTGTTGCACCTCCTTTGCCTGTTGTTGTAATTCCAGTTGTCGGCATGTCCACTCTTCTTCATCGGCACGTTTGAACTCAGAAGTTTCCTTTAATTTTTCACGATCACCAATCAATTCTCTCAGACTCTCAGTCACACCTGATTCTGAACTAACTCATTCATTTGTGTAGCCAGGAAAAGGCCTAAATTTACTCCTTGAATTACACGGGTAGTATGCAATCTTACACATTATTATTTTGTGTGAAAAGTGGCGCTGCAACGACCGAGGTGGGGTGTCCACAAACAGAAACTTGCGAGCCTTCAAGATGAGACTTCCCTCTATCTCTTTCAAATACAGTATTTTCGGATAACGATCACTGATTTTAATGAGATGGTGCCAATTATATTGGTTAAATATTACATTTCACCAGTTCATAGGAGGCGGGGCTCAAATTCGATAAACCCCAAAGATCTTTGTGAAATTTTGTCAAAGATGCATATCCATAAGTGCGCAGCATTGAGTTCCACCTCACCATGTTAACTGCTTATGGCTTCTATGTGGATAAAGTAACAAGAAATAAAACATAAAGAGGCCATATGTGGTTGTACATCTTCATGTTTTGTTTAAGGATTTGTTTTTTAAAAGGATAAGGAAATGGACATATGAAAAGCATTTCTATGTTGGGTCAGAATTCATATCCACAAATATATACGGAGAGATGATTCGGCTCAGAATTCATATCCTAGCACAACCATGTAGCTGTGGTATACTCTGACCTGAGTCACTTTCATTTGCAAAAAATATAGAACATCTCCATAAATTCTCTGGAAATGGCAGACATTAAAATTCCTGTATTAATCCAGCCTCCTGAGAGTTGGCACTGTGTTCTGGAGTCCCCTTTCCCAAATTATATCTGCAGCTTGGACACCAAAAACAATACAAACCACAGTAATTACACCTTTGGCGAAGCTGCATGTGGATATCTCCCCAAGGAATTCCATAAAATATAGTCTCCTGACAAAACCTGTGCTGAAACCTCACATGGCGCTTTTGCAGCAGGATACACTGTAACTGCCTTCAGATCAACAGACATGCCCGACATAGTACTGCCAAGAAGCTTGAAGGAAACCTTTGCATAGTTATAAGCTTCCCAACAAAATGGCTCCTCTAAATCAACTGAGTTCAGATCTTTGTTCATCTTTTCTTCCAAGAGTTCTTCTATGTTATTCATGCTGTTTGAACCTTCAATCTTAGAATCACTCTCCTCTTCATGCATAGCTTCTGCCTTCAAATTTGATGTGTAGGAATGTCGATTAATAGTCTTTGGAGCAAACTTTATCGTCCCTGGAAAAGTTGCTTCTAAACTTTTTGCAGTCACACTTCGTCCACTAACAATTATCTTCCATTCAACTGAATGTTCTGTTGTCGACACTGTCCCTACTGACGGATTATCATCAATTAAAACTATCTTGCGCCTAGGAAAAGGCATATTTACAGAATAGAACTCAATGGTGGTTGGAGCTTTGTAGCCTTCCATTAATTTTAATTTGAACAAAAATGCACCTTCGTCTTCTGAGACCATAGAAAGCTAGTAAAAACCTTTAATTGGAGGACCTATATTGCACAGAGAAGCTTGGTAATGCATTAAAATAAAGTTTCCAAGCGGCGGTGAAAATATTAGAGCTTGCTTGTCCACACCTTGCTTAGGAACCTGTGTACATGGGTGGAAAGATAATGCTTCAATGTGAGCTGTATTCAAGCATGTTAAGGGAAAAGAAACATCTGGCAAACCTTCTAAATCAGCTCGACAATTTATTTGACCAGAAATGGATATAGTATCTGGAACATCATCCCTGTCATACATCGCTGCAGATACGACTTCATGAATCATAAACAATATCCTCTGCTTTCCTTTGAACAGGTAAGGCTTCCATGCTGGTTGTTTTAGATCTGTATGAGGCATGTCCAATGATGAAAACCCATTCAATCTCGTAGCAGAAAGATTAGCAACACCAAGGTCCAAAGGAGTACCAAAAGGCATTGAACTACTGATGAAGTTCCTCAGGGCATCTTTATCCACTGTTCTGGAGCTACCTTTGCTACCAGGAAGATCTGATGTCGTAGTGCCTATAGTAGTAGAACTGACAGTTGCCGTAGCTGCAACAGGTGTTCCTGCAGGCTTAGCCCTAGCTGCAATGCCCGCTATCCCCAGTATTTGACAACGATTCGATTGTCAGTGAACTTGGTCTCAGACTTCAGATTGTCCAACTTCATTCTTGTATAAGGCACTTCTGGACAGCTACAAGCCACACATGGTTCACTTTCAAGATAATAACCACCAAACTGGGTAATTGATCCCTCCAAAATGTCTATCACATAGGACCATGCTTGTATCTATCATCGGTGTCCGTAAGGCACTCACTGTACTCACAATGAAGCACTCTGTATCAATGAAATACAGTAAATTTGGATCTTTTATATACTTCCAGGCTATGTCTCCTTCCAACATTCATTGTAAAATTGGGAGATCCCTTCCTTTTCATGTGGGAAATAACCAGTAAGTTCAACAACAAAATCCTCAAATTTTCTATGAACACGAACAGAAAGACCATCAGGAAAATGGTAATGGACAGTTTTTGGATCAGGTAATAATTCCATTTTGCAACCAACAGCTTCCAATGCTTTTGTGATTAAATTTATAGATCCCTGCACAACCAAACCACTGGACATTCCAATACCAACCATTTGAAGAATGAACTCTTGTGCTACATCTTGTCTAGGTCTCGGTCATCACACTGGTCTGTTGCAAATGTTTGCAGACAAGGTTTGTGCCCTCCTTGCCTCAGTAGCAAATATGGAACATTGCGGCACGCACAGTATGACATATTTGGCCTGTAAATATGTCAATCACGAAAGGTGAATACCTGCTATGAGCAGGAGGCTAATAGTGGCTCCACTTGGGGATGGCTTTTCCTTGCGAAAAGTCAAGAACAGCAGGTCAGAATGCCTTGGTCTTTAATTGATGTTGTTCTCTGCAAAATTCCCTTTGTCGGCTGCCTTATTAATCCTACCTACCTATCCTAACCAGCACTTACTTTTCTGTCAGGTGAAGTCAAATAACCAGTGCAGCCACTTAAGCAACTGAAAAAAGAGGTGAACTGGCTCACTGACTGTTAATGAACTTGGAAGCACTATTCGGTCATGTGCCCCCATGATCAAAATTGTGGTATAGAAAGGCCGCTACTGATGTATTTGGTCCTCACGGAGAAAGCATGCTAAAGAACTTGAGTTAAGAAGCAGTTCCATGTAGTCTGCTATAGGATCAATAAAAACATCATGTGGGATAGCTTCTTCTGGGCCTTCTTGGTCGGATGGAACAGTTGCCTCTTTGGAAATAAGCCCTGCAACTAAATCTTCAGTCTTTGCCTTGGAAACATAATTATCCTCAATTTGTAAGTCAGAAGGTAGTACTATTTCCTCATGACTTGGGGAAGGAAGATTTTGAAAAAATTCTTTAGGATCGTGAAAATGATATGACTGGATTTGAGATTGCAAGAATTCAATTTCATTTTCATATCTTTCAACAACTAAATCCAGAAAAGGTTATGCGAGCCTCCTGCTGTTTTCAACAACATCAATCTGAAAAAAATTTCATCAAGCTCAAATTCTGATAAACTCTCCCTGAATACATCTAAAGCTTTATCAAATGAAAGATCTTCCACGAACCCGGTCATCCTGTCTTACTGATAATGCTTTGGAATATGGACTATTTGGTTGTAGAATTGGTTCGTTCCTCAGTGGAGTCTTGAATGAAAATGAAGTGGAGTCGCCAGGTGGATGCCTTTACTTTGGAGTGCCTAATCTCTGTCCACCATCTAAGATCAGAACCAAACATGAAAAGCTCTGAAGAAAAGGAGCACTTTCTCCAGAAAGCGAGGTTTATAGTGATGAACAAAATGATTCAGTTCCCCAGTGGAGTCGCCATTATGTTAACACTCAGGTTGTCCCTTGGCTCCTTAAGGGATACGGCTGAGGTAACCACAGACCAAGCTTTGGACTGCCGGTCCTAGCCTACCAGCAGTCAGAGAGGGCTCTCTCTTCGGGATTTAGCTTTGTTTTAGGAAATGATTTCAGGCTAGTTATTATGCACATGGTTTTTGTTTGAGTTTGGCGGGATGAATGATCTATTCAAGCAGTGTTTGGCATGCGAAGCGCAAGAGGTTTAGAACATTGGGCATGGAGTCAAGGATGTGGACTGAAGGATGTGCTTTCTTTGGCAAAGAAGGGACTACAGAGCAGGATAGCTACACAAGGAATAATATCAGACAGGTTTGAATGAGGATGAAACGGATGTCAGGGAATGAAAGACAGCTAAGTAATTTTCATTCATGCTAACAGAGGGAACATGAATGAATATTTTATAGGAGCAATTAAGAAATTCCTACAACAATATTCATATACGGAGGAAACTAGTGCAAATATGAGCCTAAGAGGAATTCATATCTATAGGCTAATTTAGAAGGAAAACATAGAGAAAAAGCAGGGATTGAGGGCAGAGCACGGCTAAGTGACATCTGAACTATTCTTTCTTCCTGCAAGTTTAGATCATGACACAGATACGATATAACAAACATAGCAACTGTAGAAAGAGATGAGGAAAACTTATTAGTCCATGAGGAAGCACGAGAATGCTGTAATCTTATTCTTCAGCCATCGAATCCACATTTAGACAGTCCAAACACAAATGTTCCAGCAAGCTCTGTTTATTAAATCTCTTAGAGCGTACACAGCAAGTCTCAAAATCAGATTATTGATCAAACACCTCTCACCCTTTGAACAACGAACAACGTTGTTTAAATAGGCAAAATATCTATTACAAGCAGATCTCAGATCGATCTGATGGAGTCACAGCTTCTACCCTAATCTGTACTGAAATAAATGCAAGAAAATATCTATCTAAGCGGCGCTGGAGACAGCAGTATTAAAATGGAGTTTAAGTATGGGTCATTTCTTGTGATGCGCTGGCTATTTGGCCATAACTCTGTAATAACTGCCCAGGAATCCTTTGTCGGTATTGTTTAGGCAGTTCCATAAAATAATCTTTGCCTTTTGGATTGTGGCGGTGGCTGTCCCTTCAGTTTTCAACTTACTGTGCGCTAACCATTTTTCCCAATCTAAAGCCAGAGCAGAATGTGCCAAATGTAATATCTCAATGGAAAAGATACCAAACTGTTGCCTAGTACCACAAATACCAATATGCTGGTTAACACAGGTCTTTGAACCTGCACCTTTAACTGCACTTATATCCACGGAACTACAGATTGGATATATAGCTATGGAAGAATGCAGGTTAGATGAAAGTACCTCCGCAGAGTGTAAAGCAAGCAATTGGGTTTCTATATGCGTGAAGCTTCTTTCAGCTACAATGGAATCTTTACTAACTCTAGCCAAGGGGCTTTGACATTTTGAACAACCATTTCTACCTAGATCCTTTGATTTCATTTCATATGAATTCCCGCTAATATCAGCCTTTTTTGAAGCAAAGTCTTCTCTGCACGCGCTATCACTTAATTTAGCCAATGAATTAAACTTCTGCAGAACACTCTCTGCTGTCCTAGAACGTCCTGCATCAACATCATGCCTATCAAAAGCTTGATTATCTGAAGTCATCCGCATGCATTTTAGCAACAGTTCACCTTTTGAGGTGTCCTCGGCTTCAACCTGATTTAATTCACCTTTTACAACAGGAAGATTCAGTATCCCTTCACATTCTACAAAAGGTAAGTCACATAAAATCATGTCTGCCATTGCTTTCAAAACCGTTTCACTCTTCTCCAACTTCTCTTCTAGCAGTTCATCCTTATTTGGACTGCAACACCTTATTCCCTCATCGACCTGAACTGAATTTTGATCCACCCTCTGTAATTGATTGTATAGTAAGTGCAAAGCTATTGTGTATTGGCGCCGTCCCACATGAGCCACCGTCACTCTTCTAACCATTGATGGTGTTAATGCCAATGGAGAGGGAAGACCCAATAAACAATGCTCGAGTTCACGCATTGGATTGACAGCCCCACAATGACAACACTCCTTCCAGATTGAATCACCAACAAATGGAATGACATGTGCACAAACAATACATGGAGTAACCAGATTCTTGCACTCTGCACACACCAAAGCTACAGAACTCGGTGCTCTTTTCTCATACGCAATTGTTGCACCTCCTTTGCCTGTTCTTGTAATTCCAGTTGTCGGCGTGTCCACTCTTCTTCATCGGCACGTTTGAACTCAGAAGTTTCCTTTAATTTTTCACGATCACCAATCAATTCTCTCAGACTCTCAGTCACACCTGATTCTGAACTAACTCATTCATTTGTGTAGCCAGGAAAAGGCCTAAATTTACTCCTTGAATTACATGGGTAGTATGCAATCTTACACATTATTATTTTGTGTGAAAAGTGGCGCTGCAACGACCGAGGTGGGGTGTCCACAAACAGCAACTTGCGAGCCTTCAAGATGAGACTGCCCTCTATCTCTTTCACATACAGTATTTTCGGATAACGATCACTAATTTTCATGAGATGGTGCCAATTATATTGGTTAAATATTACATTTCACCAGTTCATAGGAGGCGGGGCTCAAATTCGATAAACCCCAAAGATCTTTGTGAAATTTTGTCAAAGATGCATATCCATAAGTGCGCAGCATTGAGTTCCACCTCACCATGTTAACTGCTTATGGCTTCTATGTGGATAAAGTAACAAGAAATAAAACATAAAGAGGCCATATGTGGTTGTACATCTTCACGTTTTAAGGATTTGTTTTTGAAAAGGATAAGGAAATGGACATATGAAAAGCATTTCTATGTTGGGTCAGAATTCATATCCACAAATATATACGGAGAGATGATTCGGCTCAGAATTCATATCCTAGCACAACCATGTAGCTGTGGTATACTCTGACCTGAGTTACTTTCATTTGCAAAAAATATAGAAC
This sequence comes from Pinus taeda, assembly GCA_000404065.3. Taxonomy (NCBI): domain Eukaryota; kingdom Viridiplantae; phylum Streptophyta; class Pinopsida; order Pinales; family Pinaceae; genus Pinus; species Pinus taeda. The sequence goes on from APFE030303074.1 coordinate 88,882, forward strand.
ATCTCCATAAATTCTCTGGAAATGGCAGACATTAAAATTCCTGTATTAATCCAGCCTCCTGAGAGTTGGCACTGTGTTCTGGAGTCCCCTTTCCCAAATTATATCTGCAGCTTGGACACCAAAAACAATACAAACCACAGTAATTACACCTTTGGCGAAGCTGCATGTGGATATCTCCCCAAGGAATTCCATAAAATATAGTCTCCTAACAAAACCTGTGCTGAAACCTCACATGGCGCTTTTGCAGCAGGATACACTGTAACTGCCTTAGGATCAACATACATGCCCGACATAGTACTGCCAAGAAGCTTGAAGGAAACCTTTGCATAGTTATAAGCTTCCCAACAAAATGGCTCCTCTAAATCAACTGAGTTCAGATCTTTGTTCATCTTTTCTTCCAAGAGTTCTTCTATGTTATTCATGCTGTTTGAACCTTCAATCTTAGAATCACTCTCCTCTTCATGCATAGCTTCTGCCTTCAAATTTGATGTGTAGGAATGTCGATTAATAGTCTTTGGAGCAAACTTTATCGTCCCTGGAAAAGTTGCTTCTAAACTTTTTGCAGTCACACTTCATCCACTAACAATTATCTTCCATTCAACTGAATGTTCTATTGTCGACACTGTCCCTACTGACGGATTACCATCAATTAAAACTATCTTGTGCCTAGGAAAACGCATATTTACATAATAGAACTCAATGGTGGTTGGAGCTTTGTAGCCTTCCATTAATTTTAATTTGAACAAAAATGCACCTTCGTCTTCTGAGACCATAGAAAGCTGGTAAAAACCTTTAATTGGAGGACCTATATTGCACAGAGAAGCTTGGTAATGCATTAAAATAAAGTTTCCAAGCGGCGGTGAAAATATTAGAGCTTGCTTGTCCACACCTTCCTCAGGAACCTGTGTACATGGGTGGAAAGATAACGCTTCAATGTGAGCTGTATTCAGGCATGTTAAGGGAAAAGAAACATCTGGCAAACCTTCTAAATCAGCTCGACAATTTATTTGACCAGAAATGGATATAGTATCTGGAACATCATCCCTGTCATACATTGCTGCAGATACGACTTCATGAATCATAAACAATATCCTCTGCTTTCCTCTGAACAGGTAAGGCTTCCACGCTGGCTGTTTTAGATCTGTATGAGGTATTTCCAATGATGAAAACCCATTCAATCTCGTAGCAGAAAGATTAGCAACACCAAGGTCCAAAGGAGTACCAAAAGGCATTGAACTACTGATGAAGTTCCTCAGGGCATCTTTATCCACTGTTCTGGAGCTACCTTTGCTACCAGGAAGATCTGATGTCGTAGTGCCTGTAGTAGTAGAACTGATAGTTGTCGTAGCTGCAACAGGTGTTCCTGCAGGCTTAGCCCTAGCTGCAATGCCCGCTATCCCCAGTATTTGACAATGATTCGATTGTCAGTGAACTTGGTCTTAGACTTCAGATTGTCCAACTTCATTCTTGTATAAGGCACTTCTGGACAGCTACAAGCCACACATGGTTCACTTTCAAGATAATAACCATCAAACTCCACCAAACTGGGTAATTTATCCCTCCAAAATGTCTATCACATAGGACCATGCTTGTATTTATCATCGGTGTCCGCAAGGCACTCACTGTGCTCACAATGAAGCACTCTGTATCAATGAAATACAGTAAATTTGGATCTTTTATATACTTCCGGGCTATGTCTCCTTCCAACATTCATTGTAAAATTGGGAGATCCCTTCCTTTTCATGTGGGAAATAACCAGTAAGTTCAACAACTAAATCCTCAAATTTTCTATGAACACGAACAGAAAGACCATCAGGAAAATGGTAATGGACAGTTGTTGGATCAGGTAATAATTCCATTTTGCAACCAACAACTTCCAATGCTTTTGTGATTAAATTTATAGATCCCTGCACAACCAAACCACTGGACATTCCAATACCAACCATTTGAAGAATGAACTCTTGTGCTCCATCTTGTCTAGGTCTCGGTCATCACACTGGTCTATCTCAAATGTTTTCAGACAAGGTTTGTGCCCTCCTTGCCGCAGTAGCAAATATGGAACATTGCGGCACGCACAGTATGACATATTTGGCCTGTAAATATGTCGATCACGAAAGGTGAATACCTGCTATGAGCAGGAGGCTAACATGAAGCAAGCGATGAATGGAAGAATGAAGAAGAAGTGTGGGCACTCATTCAAAAGGAACAACAAGATCGCTTATACCTATGTAAGAATTCCCAACTCAAACAAAAGATTCTTATGGAATTGCACACTTCTCCCTTAGGAGGGCACTCAGGATTTTTAAAAACTTACCATAGGGTTAAGAAGGAATTTTTTTGGGGTGGCCTAAAGTCAGATATTCAAAAGTTTGTGGTAGAATGTTTGGTTTCCCAAAAAAATAAAGTTGAAACAATAAATACCTCAGGTCTATTACAACCTTTATCCATTCCAAGCAAACGTTGGGAGGCGGTTTCAATGGATTTTATCACAGGTTTACCCATGTCCGAAGGAAAGAGTGGCATTATGGTGTTAGTTGACAGAATTACCAAGTATGCACACTTTTGTGCATTATAGCATCCATTTAAAGCCAATATAATTTCCACTACATTTATGAAACAATTCAAAAGCTACATGTTTACCCAAAGGTTATTGTAAGCGAAGGATATCCCATTTTCAATGGAAATTTTTGGACATAATTATTTTCTTGTCTCAGTACTCAGTTAGCTCATAGCTCATCTTATCATCCTCAATCTAATGGGAAAACTGAGATAGTAAACAAATGTTTGGAAGGATATCTTTGCTACTTTATATATGATAAATAGACACAATGGGTCAAATGGTTGCCTCTTGCTGAATGGCGGTATAACACTTTCTTCCATACTGCATCAAAAATGATCCCATTTATGGCACTTTATGGATATCATCCACCATCCATCACATCATATTTAAGAGAAAATTCTAAGGTTCAAGTAGTGGACCATCACATCAAGCATCACAACAAGTTCTCCAACTCTTAAAGGATAACCTCATGTTGGTGCAGAATAGAATGAAACAACAGGAAAATCAAGATCACAGCAAAAGAAGTTTTGATGTAGGTGACTGGGTATTCTTACGGCTACAACAATATAAACAAATTTCCCTCAAGCAAGCTAAGAATGATAATAAATTATCACCAAAGTATTATGGTCTGTACAAGGTGTTGTAAAACATTGATACTATGGAATACAAATTGGAGCTTCCTGTAGCTTCCCGAATGCACCCAGTTTTCCATGTTTCATGTTTAAAGAAGGTTATGGGTGACAAGCTCCTAGTTCAAACAATATTGCCAGAACTTGGCGAGGAAGGAAAAATCATATTGGAACCTGAAGTAGTCACAGAAAAAAGAACTCGACAGCTACGAAATTGATCAATTTCAGAGTATCTCATCAAGTGGAAGAACTTATCCGCTGAAGATTCCACACAGGACAATGCTTTTTGGAAGGAGAGGGGCATGTTAGGTCCCTATAATACTAGTGATTCACTCATTATTGTTGACATTATAGCCCTTATTGTTATTATTGTGCCCCTATTGTCCCCATACTGTTATTAGTGTGCCCCATAGAAACCCACTGTTGTTATTGTTGTGCCCTTATGTTATTAATTTTATGTCAGCTTGATTATATTATGACCCCTTAGACTCCTATATATAGAGGGGAGGTGTAGTCATTTGTATCAACTAAGAATTGTTCATTTGTATAATGTAAAGGAGGTTGCCCCCTCGAAGAGGCTGAATTATAAGGCATTGATCTATCTTTTCTATCTTTTTGTGAGCTAGTTTCATAATAATAACCATATGCAACCAATCATGTATTCATGGTGATGCATTCCACAAAATAAATCATCAAGTTCCTCATGAAATCCTTACTATAATCATGATCAACATGATGCAATGCAACAAGCACTTGGAATGTAAGTGTAAGAGACACACATGCAACTGATATGCATGCATGACAAAGCACCTTCACCCAAGGAGAATGTAACCACACGTCCTCCCAGGTCCACCCAAGCAACCGTCTAGCCGGGGTAAACATGCGATGAGAGAGGATAATATAAGGATTCAACTTCCTTGGTGACGTTAAGGAAATGGAATCGATGAACATATCAAACAAACCCATCCATATAAGAAACAACACCCCCAAGAGACATGTCAACCACTCAGACATCTTGTCCTTGAGTCCGAATGATGTTTTAAGCCTTTAAACCCTTGGTTTCTCTCATGCTATAGGCATGAAAATGCCCAAAAGCCAAAGTATCTCTCACAGGCCTATGTGTTAGCATCCCTGTACTCTTTTCAGTAGACTTGTGCCAACATCCCTGAGATTTGAGCCACTTTTCTAGCCCAGAATCTCGACCTTTTCCCAAAACTTGTTACGATCTCCAGAATCCATCAAAGACTTGATGACAAGATAAACAAATCAGAATTCAACCTTAGGCCTAGGCTTGTGCATCCCCAACTGGGACTGAAATTCTATCAAACAATTGGCATCAATGGAACCTATAGGTCTAGGATATAAGACAAAGCATAAATGATTAACCTATGAAACATAACTTGAAGGATCACCTCCTTCTCCATTGAAGTGTTATAACATCAACTAGGTCTTGCATCAGTCATATAACCATGCTTATAACAAACATAAAACCATATAAATATAAAATATATGACAACCACTATATCCACATATAAACAAGTGAAAAAGTAGGAGAACATAGCTTTTATTAATAATAGGAAAATCCGACCAGGTTCAGTACTTCCACATACCACCCAACCATAGACATGGCTGAACCAAATCTCTCTTTTAGCCAGTCACCCCCTTGCCATATTCCAAGCATGAATGTGAGATCTCATAGAAAAGCTAATCCAAAAACAACCAAGGGAATCCAGAAGTGAAAACACGTCCAACCTCACCAAACTTGGTGCTTCGATCACAACCAAACCGACTTAAAATGCCATCTTGAATCCACCGCTAACCTTGAGGAATTTTCTGTCTCCTTGTCTCTCAGGCTTTATTGCAATCCAATCCCAGATCACTAGGCCCTAAATCAAGACCAATCTCTCAGGCTTTACCTCAATCTAAACCCAGATCGCTAGGCCCTAAACTGACTTCTCCCTCAAGCTTTACCGTTTATCTCGCCAAAATCAGTCAAGGGGTTCCAATCCCTTTGGGAATTAAGCTTGAGACCACCTATGCCCCGAATTCCAAAATCCATTCGACAAACAAAAGCTCCGAACCAAGATAAACATCCCAACATACCATGGCATCCAGAAAAAGGCAAGGCTAGGCTAAAATCCACTATTGAAACCCATCAAAACCATGGCCATGACAATAAGAGAACCATAAACTAACATGCAAAATCATGCATGTCCAAACTAGCTAGGAAATCACACATGCAAAAGGTTACCTGCAAGTATTCCTATTGAAGTTGCTTGATTCCTCTTTTCCTTACTTGATCCTCACTTTCCTTCTTTTCCCTTTGCTTGCTTTTCCTTTCTTGCTCCAAAGCTAGAGTGCTCCAAGAAAACTCTATGTGACCAAGAGTGAGAAAGAGAGAGAGAATAATGAGAGAGCTCCAAACTTGAATTGATAAAAGGTTACCAACTAATTCTCAGAAGCATTTTATGAATGAGGCCTCTAATTTCTTCATTTTCTTCCCCACATGCAACCTGTTACCTTCACCTTACTTTTCTCCTAATTTCCTTTATTTTCATAAATCAATGTGCCAAAAATGCCTTTTTTCCTTTTAATGTATTTGTCAATTTTCCTTAGCCAAAAACAAATCTAGTGATGCCCACTAAGATATATTTGCCAAACATTTAGCTTGGAATAAGTGTCCCTTAACGTGGTCTTATTTTTCCTTTATTAACTTTTAGTACATGGAATTTCCACCAGGGCTATTACAACAACGCTCTTATCACTGAGGCTCTCCATGCTTATTCATGATTTTAGAGTACTTCAACATGGATTCTCTGTGGATCATTTTCCTCATTGCCTTGTCTCAGAGTTTTCTGCTAATCCATATGACTCCATGAACCAACTCCATCGATTTGCATTGGTTCTATGGTAGCTGACCCACTCATCAACTTAACTCACTAAGACATGCATCAGAGCACATAGATAGCTTGTATCACCTCAAGGTAGATCCAACACTCTTTCCTTAAGACCGTGGTCCTTGTTGTCTTGACCCAATGATATTTGACAGTCACCATTATTCCTGAGACCACCCTATGCTCCTTCATTCAACTTCACAGCTACTGACCCATATGCTCTTTAAAGCCCTGTACTTCCTTATTGGAGAAATTCCATATCACAATCTTCATAGTGGTGAGGTATTCTAATCTTCTGATTTCTAACCTCCAATTTGACTAGCTCCTTCTGCTTAGCCCTTCCCACATTTCTCACCATAGGATCGTGGGTCGTGACCTACCGCTTAGCCTTGAGGTGCTAGAGTGTTTTTGATCCTGTTGGGGCTATTTTTCCTTTGTTAAGTGCTTAATGCCCTTGGTCCATTAAGTTCTTCTTGACCATGAGCTAGCCAAATATCAGGATCCCACTCATTGGAAGTTTAGAATAAGGGATTTAACTTTGGAAAAGCAATATTTCCACTTTTGATATATCCCATAGCTCTTCTTTCTTAGCCCCAGCTCCTCGCATTTTGTTCTTTGAGTTTTTATAACCGTGGTGCCAACCTAATATTGGCGCCCCCTTATTGGAACTTTTTCAAGTATTAGCTGTTATAATGTTCCGATATCCTAATCCTTTGATCATGGACTTCCAGTATGATGCCATCACTGCCACGTGGTGACTCCTTATGGGTGACACCTATCACCTGGTTATGGGCCATTAGACCACCAAATATGGTTGAATATGCCTGTCACATGTCCTGTCGTACTGCCACATCATGCTAGCATTAGCTGCCACTATACCTTATTGGAGCCAATCATATGCTACCATGTATCCTTATTGCAACCAACCAGACGCTACCATGTGTCCTTATCGAAGCCAATCACATGCGGCCATGTGTCCTGCTAGAGGAGAGAGAGAAGGGCTCGCCCACCTTTGTTTTTGTGATGAAATCCATTGCTAATCCTTTATCGGCGTTCATGGTGGATTTTAACACTATCGACTCTTCACCCATGTCGCAACTTTTAAAAGGTTCTCACGCTCAGAAGTTTTGATTCTCTGATTGCCGATATGCTTGACTGCGATGTTGTGATGCGCTAATATCTTTGGACCTATGATATGCGATCGTCGATATGCTTGATGCTCTGATGTTGCGATGCACGGGTATGCCTGACCTGCGATATGTGATCGTCGATATGTTTGATGCTCTGATGTTACAATCATTGATATATTTGGACCTTCGATCTACGATATGTAGATATTCTTTCCTGCCTAAGGCTTCAAATCCTTGAACTTTAGCAGGCCATAACATTTGATCTAGGAGTCCGTTTTTGGACTTCCACATATCGTTGGAAAGTTCTTCCAGAGAACTTTCCAATGGACAGGGTTTGATGTAGTATTTGAGCCCATATGCTACCTATAATATGGCTCCAAGCTCTTTGACATTATTATTCTCCTTGACTGTCTGGACATATAGCATCACAACCACCAAGGTGATCCTCTGCATGAAGCCTGTAGCTACGATGGGCTTCCTCATGGTCTATCACAGTAATCATCAGTTTATGGATTCTCCAATAAGCTTGCTATTGTGATGATTTTTTACATGAAGCTTGTAACTACCATGATATTCCTCCTAGGCCATCACTGCCAACATCTGTTGCGACAAGAATCCAAGCTAGTCTGGTTGACATCATTGCCAACACTCCTGCCAATAGTTAGACAATGCTAACTGCCAAACACATATTTGCAGCATTAATGTTGTCATCAATGCCAACACACTTGTATATTCCTTCACTAGGCCACTCACCACGAGATAATGCCAAATCTCCAACAATATCCCCCTTTGGTAGTGATGGCAACACTCCATCCTTCTCTTCATGTGATGGCCAAAATTCATGCTACTTCCACACATCTCATTGCATGAGACACTAATGGCCTACTTTCTTCTGAACATGGCATCACATCTTCTCCACAAAATCTCTCCCCCTTTTACATCAATGGAAAGGGGCTACAAGATGTCTTTCTCTCCCCATGAAATCACTTGGATGTGAAGAAAAGATTCTAGCTATTGAGATGTGCATTCTGCCTCGCAGACATATCTTCCAGGACTATCACTGTTGTTGCTCCATATACTGGGAATATGTGATATGATCCCCTTGAATATATACCACCTCTGATTTGAATGCCTCCTATTTTGCACACCTTATGGTTGACGGATGAGCACTCTCTCCACTAATGCATCTTTTGTATAAAAAATATCGACACCCATTAAACTTCTCATGGTATTTTTGTTGCTACAAATACCAATTAATGATGATTCATTTCGCCTCCCACTTCTTCATTGTTGTTGTTGCATATTTGTTGTTAAGGTAAAACCTCTCTACAGACAAAGATAATCCCTCTAGCCCAATGAGTGGGTCTAGAAACTAAATAAAATCAGCTAGACATATTCCTATATTACAATTGAAAATAAGAATGAAGGAGATGGCCTACCTCGTTCTGATGTTCTTTTGATCTCCTTTGTCAAAGACCTTGAACTGCTTGTATCACGAGCTTGTTCCTGCTTCTCCCAGTATTTATGCACCTTCACAAGTGATCAAGACACAACAAGGCATGCCAAAAAAGGTAGCAAATCCAATAGAAACCTACTTAACTGATCAAGGAATGCCAAACTAAATGATACATGAACATATACATTTTGGGAAGATGAACCAACAATTGTGTATTATTAGAAAATAAAGGGAAGCTTACAACCAAAGCCTTGATTTGATAGGATCTCCTTAACCAGTAATATAAGTCCAAGCCAAGAAATCTCCAAGCACTCCTCCTCCAAGTCAAATGAATAGCCTCTAGGCATAATCTTAGCATAAGGGTGCAAATAGACATAGACCAACCAGCCTCCAACTGGACCAACCATTTGGGAATGGTAGAGGATGGATATATAGGCTGGGAAAGGGAGTGAGGACCTCTCCAAAGATAGGATTAGGCCCTCATCTCAAGGAGGTAGCTCATAGGGATAGGACAAAGAGGCCAAGTAAGGAGGATTCGACCTCATCTATGTCAAATAACCTCCAACTTGTTGCTCTAGAAGCTTCTAGAACATGAAGCTTCTCATCCTCTTTGGGAAAATTACCTATATGTAATCATCGCTAGTATGCAATAGAAAAGAGCGATGCCATCACTAGTCCAGTAGAGTGCAAGATGTGCCCATCACTGTTTTAAGCGTTATAAGATAAATGATTTTCAATTTAGGGTTTTAGAGCTATTTCTTCAAGGAAATCTCAAGGCATTTTCCAATCAATGTCTTAGGAGGGATCTAAGCTGTACACATGAATGGGTACACTTCATAATGGTCATGTTCCGGGCACTTCGGGGTATGTCACAGGGAAATGTAGGATGTGTGATAAGATATTGTGTAACAAATGCCCCTAAAGCATGAAGACAGAATGAGGAGTGATGGCTGAGATGCGTTACAAGTTTTTGCAAGGACAAGGACACACTAAAAGGAGACCTGCAAATCAAGGACACATATACATATACATATCTGAGATCAAGACATGAATATACGACATGGGCGCAACCATTCGGATGATGAATACTATGTGAAAAGATCCATGGTATGGGCATAGCTAGCTAGATAACGAGGATCATCATAAATATAAGTCCCATAGTATGGTCACAGCCATTCGTATAGTAGAAACATGTGTACAATAATGAGAAACATATAACTCCACACAACTTGAGTCATATTAGACAAGACTCAGGGTCTTGTGCTTTGTCTCGACCTAAACAAAGTATGAATACTAACATGCGAATGAACGTGTCGAAGTCGAACATGCTAGAAAACCACCCGATTACCGACCATTGATGTGGACTGTTAACAAGCATGAGAGGAATCGCCCATAATGAAAATGGCTGTCAAGGTACAATGGTACAATCCGTGAATGTGATAATGAAGCTAAATTCTAACACTCATGGAATCACCCAATCAAAGGCCAATAGTGAAAACCTGTCGTCAGATGTGAAGAAATTTCCATTAAGGCATGCAAGCTCTAAGGTACTTAAGGGAGTTTTTAAGTCCTCTTCCTAGATAGTGAGTTGAATTCAATAGGAAGTGACCCATCAAAGAAGGGTTATAATGATTCCCTCATCATCGACATGAAACAAGGAATAAGGTGGAATAAGTTTCAAGACTGTAATAATGACTCAAACAATGTATAGGTAAATAACTACATATTGGACTTCTCTTGAAAATATTGGCGACACTTTTCCAAAGTGTGGTAGCATTAGACCCAACATATGACCAAGGGTGATAATGACAAGGTGGAATAGTCAAATGAGAGGAAAAATTGATCACTCGGAAAACTGACTGAGTGAGGATATCCCAAACCTGACACGAGAAAGAGATGAGTGTCATGTTCAAGAGCGACATGCTTCCTATACAAAGGATGTTTCATCTTCAATTTTTCCCCACTATTTCTAGTGAGTACCTCTTTATTTTTACACAAGCTTGAAGAGGATAACATATGCTTGTTGTATAAGTTCACCCTTCGGATGAATTCATCCTAGTAAGTTTTACGAGCCCTAGGAAGGAGAAGCTTAGTCTCGTCATGGTGACGAGTCTTTCGTTGTTTAATTTTTATGAGTCTGATCGAAGAGTAACTCAGTGTCTTTTTCATATTTATAGAGTTTGAAAAAGAGACGAAAAAAGAAAACTCCATCAAGTCCCTTTTCGTAATTTGCTTCTTGAACTCGAAAAGGTAGAAAAAAATATTCGAGAGAACCTCTTGACCATGTCGACCAAGGTGTACCTTTTTTGTAAATAGTCAATCTCAACCTGAAAAAGGGGTAAACGTATACTAAGATGATGTCGATTCATTTAATTTAATGAGTTCAAAACAACAATTACTCAACAATCTTTTCATATTTTTGGAGTTTGAAAAGAGCTGAAAGATGGCTCCTCCTGGAGGAACGAGTAGTATAAAAGGATAGAAATTGGTTTCGCTAATGATGGAACCGATCAAAACATGTAATGTTCAATAGGCTGGCTAATAAGACCACTCATCGTAGATGTTCCTCAGGCACAAGTAAAACAACCAAATGAAATCATATGATTGGCCAAAGAGATGGTGACGATGGAATGAAAGAACCAAGGCTCATCTAGAAAAACAGGCTGATAAAAAATGGCAATCACGAGATGTAAAGAGGGCATGGTTTCATTTTTACACAAGCTTGAAACATGAGAAACTATGTTTGAGTATGGTTTCATTTTTTCAAAATCTCGAAACATGTGAAAAAACTATTCTTGGATTTGGTTTCATTTTACCACAAGCTTGAAACAAAGACAATCTGTGCTTGAAAATGGTTTCATTTTTACACAATCTTGAAACAAAGATAAACTAGGATTGAGATGAGTTTTCATGCCCCCATCATAATGAATCAATTCGAGTTGCATGCCCCCCAAAGCTTCACTTCATTCACCTAAGTAGACTACTGGTTACTAGCGGGTGGATGGAATGAAGGTTCACTTACGAGATCAAGTGAAAGACTCGACTGGAATTTTATGAGATCTAATCAAAGACTTGAATTAGAAGGGGATTTGTTTCATTTTTTAACAAGCTTGACACAAGGAAATAACCATTCTCATGGCACTTTGTTTCATTTTTTACTTAGCTTGACAGAAGACAAGGAACTCTGCTCCATATCCCTTGTTTCTTTTTTTAAGGATCTTGACACAGAATAGGGAACTCTACTCCATATCCCTTGTTTCATTTTTTAAGGACCTTGACACAGGACATGGAACTCTGCTCCATATCCCTTGTTTCATTTTTTAAGGATTTTGACACAGGACAGGGAACTCTGCTCCAAAGGTCTTGATCACAAACAAAAAGAGGCCATGGCTTCCAAGAGGTTCTCATCAGATAGGAGAACAACAATCTGGAAGGGATACATGCCGAGGGATCCAAATGAAAATTGGGCTCCAATTCCCCCAATACATGGGGTACTACATCACCTACTAGATTATCAATAGAAGTGGGCATGGAATAGGTGGCCACGTAATTAAGTTGTGGCGGGGGGGGTACTGCTTGCATATTAGAACCACTTAGGGATGATGGTTGATTGGGAGTTGATTTAGTACCAATGAATGTAAGTTGATCAATGATCACAATATTTCCTTCATGCGGGAAACACATCACTAGAAAGAGGGAAGAAACAAGAGCTCCCACGACATAAACATAGTCATGGCCAAGGAGTAGATTAAAATGTAAAGGGCCTTGGACAACCGTTACATCTATATAGACAGTATTTCCTCCCAAAGTAATAGGCAACTTAGGAAGGATCCCTAACGGTTTATTGGTTCCTCTATTAAAAGCTAATAGATTCTAGAAGACGGGGACAAGCTGAGGAGAACCTAAAGCATACCACGTAGTTGAGTATAGGATTCTAACAAACACGCCCTCATCTATGACTGTGCTTGGTACATCAATACAGTAACCATGTACTGTAATCTAGAAAGGCACATAAGATGGAAGTAGATATCCTGTCAGTCAACTCCAATCAAAAGAAGTGACTAAACTACTTGGAGGGGGTGTTGTAGGAACATTAGAATTGCCCTTTTGCACTATGGGACAGGAGAATGACTCTCATGCACCTCAAGAATTGGATGATTTCCCTCTAGTTCATTCGAAACTGAAGAAACCAGAAGAACCTAAGAAGTATGAGGTTCACTCTCTATTGGAAAGGTACGATTAACTTAAGGTGGAGTCAATTCTATCGGTTTCTCAACCAATGGTTGGTTGAGAATGGACTCATGAAACTCACTTTAAGAGAGATTGGGGTTGACCAAAGATGAATTTTGATTAATCATTGGATCAACTAGTAAAGGATCAAGGGAAAGCTTTCAATACCTAATCAAAATTCAAGGTTGAGAAGTTGTAAGGTTTTCTAGTTCTTTGGAAGCTTCATCGATAAGAGGAAAAAGGTGAATGGGATGATTGCCTTCACACAACTTACAAGGACATTTCACTTTTCCCTTTTTCCCATAGGATTTACTATTACTAGTTGAGAGTTTGTCACCATCATGATCGCCAAAGGCTAATGGAAAAGGTCGATGTGAACCTGTGGACCACAATTCTAAGACCTTGGGAATACTAGGACAATTCCAAAGAAGGTGGTCACCCTTACATGACATGTAAGAAAATTTTAATTTCTGGGGCTGGTTGGAATATTTTTCTTCATTAGTTGCATCGGTAGCAATGGCTTCTTGGTTGCCCCCTTGCTTATTTTGCTTCTTCTTCTTCGTCCTCTTCTTCGTCTTAGATTCCTGGTTACTAGAATCCAGACTTTCACCAGGCGAAGACGAAGAATGAGGTGAAGAAATAGGCGAAGAAGCCGAGGGGTCAACTTTAGGATCAACCTGAAGTTGATGTTGTTCAGGTGGAGGAGAACATGGTTGAAAAGCAGTTTGGACACTTCGAACCACCTAGGTCGAAAATAAAGAAACTGGCAGACCAATGGTCAATCTAGGAAGGGACAACATCTCCATATTTGGAGGACCAATGTTTCTAAAAGAAGGAAAAGGACTAGGATTCCCATCATGGGAATTTCCTGGGTTGGGAGACTCGGGAAATGTTGCCATTGGTATCAACCTAAGATCTACGAAGGAGTATTTCAATAGGAAGGATGTTGTTCCGTAGTCAATTAATTTTAGAATTTGAAATAAAAACTTTCCATTTTCATGTTTTAAGAGTCGCAAAAATGACGAAAAGGTGACTCTAGTCACTTTAGTTGTTTTAGCGAGCTTGATAGGAAAAGTAATCGATGATATTTTCAAATTTAAGGAGTTAGAAAAAATCAAAATGACTACTTAGGATACTCTAAGAAAAAAGGATTACCAAGTAACCCGGAATTGCAATATACACCTTAGCAAATAAATTTACCAAGGATTTCATGTATGTGTAGGCAATCTCCCAAAATGTTGTGTGTGATGTATCACGCTTACAGTGTGACAGACTTGGCTTCCTATGGATAAAGGTTTGCAACCTATGAGGGTCTCCCTTTATATACTTGACAGTACAAGCAGCACAAGTTCGTACTAGCGTTGTCTAATGCAAGAGCGAATGACAACTGCTAAGTTTTATAGATGCCAGAACACATCTCTAGCTTAGAACACTAAGTATGAGCGTTAATGTTTCAAATGCTACTTAGATTAATTGATAGATTTTAAACATTGATATTCAATTTAAGTTTCAGTTTTGAGGCTCAAAACGATGTCACCTGAACACCTACGATGCAACTATATGAGAAAAGGAAAACTTTTCGTTTCTATGAAAGCTAGACTAATCAAAGGAAGAAATTTCAACCAATAATGCATCAAACAAAATGCATCGCGCAAAATTCCTTCCACTAACTTTCACAATGCAAAATGTGAAAACAAAATATAAAATTTCATTTCACTAAAATCAATGCTAAGATGTGATCCTATAAGAAACAAAAATCACTTTCCTTTCACTTTTGTCTTCCAAATGCAATGCCAAAAGTAAAAATGATTTGACTTCTAGTTATCTTAAATGCAACTTTTTTGAAAGCAAAATGGTTTTACTTTACAAAGATGCACTTATATGAATTATGATTTTCTTTTCGTTTTGAATGATTTGATGCACCTAATACAATTTTTAGCTTTCAATCACTAAAAAATGTAATCCATTTTCAATGATGAATCTCAAAAAATAACTTTTCAATGCAACTAATCTAATGCATTTTCATGAAAAGTAAATTTAGAAATACAAGCTAAAACAAATGAAAAATGATGTTTTCAATGATTCCCAAAGAAAACAACACTTAATCAATCAACAAAACAAACATCTCAATGACACCAACATGCATCAAGTGATGACCAATTGACTAGAAACTCTAGAACTCAATCAGATTTCACTTCAAAGGCAATGAGACAAATTTTGCAAATTAATCAAGAAAATAAATAAAAAACACCATAGACACTCTGGAAAATCACTGATAGAGAACACAGAGACTGAAAACAAGAAGAAAAACCCTATTTCTCTTATACTTTGGGATCATTGCAACTGTTAAAGGAAAAACAACGGTGAAAGTGCGATAATCATGATTGTAATTAAAGGATCTGCAATGATATCATGACTGTGAGAGGAAAATCTGCGATGGGTGAGAAAAATGAAGAAAAAATAAGAAATCTTCAAGACCAGACAAAAATCAATGTCCTCAAGCAATCACATCAAGTGAAAATAGTTACAAAAAATCAAACAAGCTAGAAAACTGATGGTTGGTCAAACTCATCACAAATTCAAGGTGAAGGATTGGATGGAAAGGATCATAGGCTCCCCAGTGGAGTCGTCATTTTTTTGTTAAGGTAAATCCTCTATACAGATAGAGACAATCCCTCTAGCCTAATGAGTGGGTCTAGCAATTTAAGTGACAATCAACTAGACATCTTCCTAGATTACAATTGAAAAGAAGAATGAAGGAGATGGCCTACCTCGTTATGATGCTATCTCAATCTCCTTTGTTGAAGACCTTGAACCACTTGTGTCATAGGCTTGTTCTTTATTCTCTCATTATTTATGCACTTGCACAAGTGATCAAGACACAACAAGGCACGCAAAAACAAGTAGCAAATCCAATAGCAACCTACTTAACTGATCAAGGAATGTAATGCTAAATGATACATGAAGATATACATTCTAGGAAGATGAACTAACAGTTGTGTATTATTAGAAAATAAAGGGAAGCTTACAACCAAAGCCTTGATGTTGATAGGCTCTCCTTGAGTGGTAATCAATGTACAAGCCAATAACTCTCCAAGCACTCCTTCTCCAAGTCAAATGAATAACCTCTAGATATAATCTTAGCATAAGGGTGTAAATAGACATAGACCAACCAACCTCCAACTTGAGAAACCATTTGGGAATGGGAGAGGATGAATATATAGGTTGGGAAAGGGAGTTAGGACCTCTCCCAAGATAGTATTAGGCTCTCATCTTAAGGAGATATCTCATAGGGATAAGACCAAGAGTCCAAGTTGGGAGGATTCAACCTCATTTATGCCAAACAACCTCTAGCTCGTCAGTTTGGAAGCTTCTAGATGACAAATCTTCTCATTCTCTTTAGGATCATTGCTGGTATGCAAGGGAAAAGAGCGATGCCATCGTTGGTCAAGTAGAGTGCAACATGTGACCATCATTGTTTTAAGCCTTATAAGAGCGATGATTCTCAATTTAGGGTTTTAGAACTATTTCTTCAAAGAAATATCAAGGCATTTTCCAATCAATGTCTTAGGAGGGATCTTAGCTGTATACATGAATGGGTACACTGCATAATGGTCATGTTCCGAGCACTTCGGGGTATACCACAATGAAGTATAGGAGGTGTGAAAAAACACTGTGTAACAACCCTCTATGCTCACTTCTTCTGAGCATATTTACAGTCAATATTGCTCCCCCAGAGTTCAAGCCTTAAAAATATGGACCACTACTTTGAAAAAAACCAATCCTACCTAAAAGGATACAAATGGAACAATGTGCCAGACAAACTCTAATACTTCTTTCTCAAAAAGAAATGTCCATTTGCAAACAAGGTCAGTCAACATGAGCCCAACATTACCAATTGACATAGCAATAGCAATTGAGGGTTAAGGGACATGAAAATGTTGCACCAATTGTGTTTCATGAACACAAGACTGCTATGCATAGTCAAAATTACAAGTAAAATGAATTAAGGGTATTTCACCATATATGTGAATCTTTCATTTGCTCAACAATATTCCTTTCTGAGACTGCCCATTATTTCTTGCTACTTCTTATCAAAGAAGCTCCCCCTAAGCTAGTTCTCCTTGATCTTTTGCAATAACTTTCTTGCCTCTACGTGGTGACTGATCATGTGGACTTGACTTGACTGTGAGCTTCCTGTCATTCCACACTTCCATTGCAGCCCATATTCTTCCGACCACATATGATATTATTGTGTACTCCTCATGCTAGCTACATTCCTCCTTTTCAATTTTGATACATTAAAAAAACCCTTTTATTCTTGTAATTAGCAAGAAAAAATATCCATACCTTCACAATCAAATGCACCTTTCTGTTTATTCTTTTTTTCTTCTTGCATCTGACTTATTTAGCCTCCCTTGAGGCTGTTCTCTTCCTTTACTGAAGAGAAACAGGGGATCTACTCCCCATGAGTAGATCATCCTCCTTCTTCTAGACCTTCAATGGCCAGGTCCTGATAGAAGCATTACTCTTGAGCTTATTCTTTTCTCATATTTGGGCTTCTTCTTGGCTGCAAATGGATAGAGGAAACTTTTTGTTCAACTCCTCTTTCTTCACCCAAATCCTCATGATGCCATTTTTCCTTATAGTTGGGTATCCTACAAGAGTAGGAGGATCATTCTTATGATTTATTCCTTCTCTTTTCATCTTTCTCTTTTGACATAGAGCACTAAAGACAAGTTTGCATTTCTCAACTCAATTATTTCTCGTTGCCTTCAAATCTCAAGTCGTTGCATTCACATGCATATGCTGACAAGCATTCCATTTCTTCTCATTATGTAGCTAGCTCTCTAGTACCTGAGATTTCCACATTTGTAGCCTTCAACATGGCTTAAGTCTGGGGAAGAGGAGTTACCTTTCTATACAAAATTATTTCCAAAACTCCTATCGTGGCCAACATGCCTTATCCTAGCCTTTTTGCGCATTTTTGGGTTGTTTCTATCTAGCACATCTTGTTTCCTTGCATGCCATCTATAGCCTATGGTTTTATGTCTAAAATTATTGCAAGAAAACCCAAACCCATAAAAATTATTTTATTGACAGAGGTTACCTTTTTATTGAAGGTTCTGTTGCTGAGAAGGAAGGGTCCTTTGCTCGCTCTTCATGTGGATTCCATGACAAGTTGCATTACTGCCATGCACTCTTTCTTTTCGCTGCCTAGCTCACTTTTGCTACTTTTCTTGTTGCTACATCTTATCCTTCTACTGCTTCCTTTTCTTCTTTTGTTGTTGCCACTTTCCTTTGTTGTTGTTGGAACCTTGGACTCCCTTTACTTGGGAAGTTGACCCTTCATCCTTCACCATCTTGGAGCTTGGTTTTTCTTTGAAACCTAAACCAACCTTGATGATCGGGGATCCTTTCTTAACAAGAATCTCATCCAAGCCCTTTGTGCTCCCCTCAAGCTTCAAATATTAAGACAACTCTATTTTTGACTTTTCTAAGTCATGTCTTAATGAGACTACCTTATTTAGTGGTCTCCCACAGTAAGCTTCCTTCCACCTAACTGATTGGTTAAATTTCCATCTAGTTTGCTAGCCTCTTCTTGTTGAGAATTTAAATCAACTAATGTTTTTCTCTACCTTCCATTCTCAAGCTCATAAATTTTCAGTTGCTCCTCTTGCTTGAGATTTGCCTCTGATAGGTCCTTGATCTCCTTTAGAGTAGAGATCAACCTCTTTCTAAAAACTACCCTTTCATTTAGATCCTTTTCTTCACTATTAGAGGTTCTATTTGAGTTATCATCAAGACCTAAGTCCATCTCCATGTCCATGGAGTCTTCCACAGGTCTAAGGGTTATCCCTTCATCATCACTACCTGAGGTATTCTCATTTACTCCTATGGATGAGCACACTGGGAAGCTATTTTCTTCTTTAGAGGATTCCTTAATTGCTATTGCTACTAAAATGGGTCTATGTTCATTAAAAATACTAGATGAATGGCTCTCTCTATCTTCAAGGGATTCACATGAACATCTAGAAAATGAATGACCTATTTATTTAAACTTATCACACAACAATAAATTACCTTCTTAACAACAAGATTTTCCTTTTGAGACTTCTTCATCACCACCAGAAGTGTGATGAGCAACAACTTCTCCTTTTTTTGTTTCATTGCTAGAGTAGTAGGGCTCCTCAACCTCTTCTTGAGCCACATGGTTGTCTCCACCATATAGACATTGCAGCATGTCCAACGCATCCTTTGCTAACTCACAATGATTCACTTTATCAACATCCGACTTAGATGGCCCCTTCATGATAATATTCTGGGCTTCTTCATTATGCTCACTCTTTTCTCCATTCAACATGGAAAACCATGTATCAACATCCAAGGCCATTAAATAGGTTACCATTCTAACCTTCCACATTTCATAACAGAGCTCATGGCCTGATTTGCATAAAACTAGAACTCCTTCTATTGTTGGCCAAGGTCGATTATCCATTGTTTCCTTTGATCTACCTTTTAGCGATTAAGTTATTCTTGAAGGAGGTGGCTTTGATACCAATTGTTGGAAACAATGATAACACTAAGAGGGGGGTGAATTAGTATTAAGGCTAATTTTAATTTTTTAATGCCAATTTAATTTTCTTATTCAAAACTGGAAACCATCCATATAATTAGCAGCAATATTAAATCAACATACAAGTACACACCATGAGCATCATACACATGAGACACAAGGTTTTTACGTGGAAACCCTTTCGAGAAAAAACCGCCAAAGCTTGTTGTTGTTATTGATGTAAAATAAGAGCACCTACTCTATTACATTAATTCTTTTTTGTGAGCTACCAACTCATAGGAATAACCAACTCCCTTTGATTGTTTGCTAGCACCCACTAGGAGGAAGCACCAACTCCCTCCTTTTCTAGATCCTTGTCCAACTTACCAGAAATACCATGTGAAGCACAAACTTCATGGATTTTTTGCAAGCACCAACTTATGGCTCCTTGGATTTTTACAAGCACCAACTTGGAGGAGGCACTAATCCCCAAGCCTTCTCAAGCACCCACTAGAGATGGAAGCACTAAATTCCTATGTGTAGGCTTTACGGAACACTCAAATAGGAACTCAATGTTCTCTGTCATTTGGAATCCACTCTACCTGATATCAGCTCTATTCTTCATATTCCTTGGCCAATGCAACACTCTCTGTACCTCTGTAACAACACACTGATCTTCTCAACAACAATCATTCATCACAGTCCATGAAACTCTCTCTTCTCTGCTCTTCATCAACACACACTTAGCTCTTGGCCTCTTACTCTCCATAGCACAAGATCATATCTCAGCCTTATTTATTGGCACAAGAACCTTTGGCCTTTCTTGCAGCATAGGTACTTTCTCACACAACATAGGCAACTATGGCCTTTCTCACTAAGCATAGTTGACTTCAGCCTTTCTCACAAAACGCACAAGAAACTTCCACATTTAACACATCAACACTACTTTCGGGGCCTCTTACCTATTATTAGGCACTCTTAGCCTCTCTTTGTAGAACAGACTCTTACTTAACATTACACAACAGTGCACTCACATAGAGCTTTTCCACTTATCTCACTTGCAACTATGTTGCTTTCCCTTGCATTTCTAATATAAGCTTCTAGGTTTTGTTCCTCTACTACCCCTTGATCGGTGCTATGACTCTGTCCTGCATTCACACTGTGCGAGTGTACCTCGACATGGCTCTTCCATTCTGATGTCGCGTCTGACTTGGTCTCTGCCACTACATTAATGATGAGAATGGGCACATGACTTTTTCTCCATACTAAGAATTAATTATCAGTCCACCTTCACACTCCAACTAGGCACAATCCTCTCTATGAACAACTCTCCTATCAGTGGGGTTCTCCATGCTTATTCATGGTTTCATAGTACTTCAACATGGATTCTTTGTGGATCTTTGTCCTTTTTTCCTTGTCTCAGAGTTTTCTGCTGATTCATCTGACTCCATGAACCAACACCGTTGATCGGCATCGATTCTATGGTAGCCTGACCCATTCATCCACTTAACTCATTGAGACATGCATCAGAGCACAAATATATCTTATCTCACCTCAAGGCATACCCAACACTCCTTCCTTAAGATCGTGGTATTTGCTGCCTTGACCCAATGATCTTTGACAATCACCATTACTCTTGAGACCAAATCCTCTAGTCCTGCATTCAACTTCACAACTTCCAACCCATATGCTCTTTAAAGCCATGTACTTCCTTATAGGAGCAATTCCATATCACAATCTTCACAGTGGTGAGGTATTCTAATCTTCCAATTTCCGACTTCTGATATGAGAAGCTTCTTTTGATTAGCCCTCCCCACATTTCTCACCATAGAATCGAGGGTCGTGACCTGTAGCTTAGCTTTGTGGTACTAGAGTGTTTTTTATCCTACCGGGGGCTATTTTTCCTTTGTTAAGTGCTTAACACCCTTGGTTCATTAATTTCTTCTTGACCATGCGCTAGCCAAATATCAGAGCCCCTCTCATTGAAAGTTTAGAATCGGGGATTTAACTTTGGAGTTGCGATATCCCCACTTCCGATATTGTCCATAGCTCTTAGTGCTCGGCCCCAACTCCTCACCTTTGGTTCTTTGAGTCTTTGCAACTTTAGTGCCAACCAAATATCATAGTCCCCTTATCAGAACTTTTTCAAATATCAACTATTATAAAATTTCAATCGCCGACTTCTGATATGACATAATTACTACCACATGGCGACTCATTAGAGGTGACATGTGTCACCCGGTTATGGGCCATTAGACCACACAATATGGTTGAATATGCTTGCCACGTGTCCTACCATACTACCACATCATGTTGACGTCAATTGCCACTCTACGTTATCGGAGCCAATCAAATGCTTCCATGTATCCTTATTGGAGCCAATCACATGCAGCCATGTGTCCTTCTAGAAGAGAGAGGAAAGGGCTCGTCCACCTTTGGTTTTGCATTGAAATCCTTTATTAATCCTTTATCGGTATTCCTAGTGACTTTTAATGCTCTCAGCGCTTCATTGATATCACAAATTTTAAAAGGTTCTCACATTAAGAATTTTCGATTCTACAATCACCGATATGCCTGACTGTGATGTTATGATGAATCAATATCTCTGGACCTTTGATATGTGATGGCAGATATGCTTGATGCTCTGATGTTGCGATGTGCTAGTACGACCGATCTCTGATATGAAATCATTGATATTGATTATGCTTTCATGTTTTGATTGCCAATATATCTAGACCTCCGATCTCCGATATGTCGATATTCTTTTTTGCCTAAGGCTTCAAATCCGTGAATTTTAGTAGGCCATAACTTTTAATCCAGGAGTCCATTTTTTGAATTCTTTATATTTTTGGAAATATTTTCAATATAAATTTCCATTGAAGAGGGTCCTATGTAGTCTTTGAGCCCATATACTACCTCTAATATGGATCAAGCTCTCTGACATTATTCTGCTCCTTGACTCTCCCGACAACTGGAATCATAACCACCAAGGTGATCCTCTGCATGAAGCCTACAACTACCATGGACTTCCTTGTGGTCCATCAATGTAATAATCAATTTATGGCTTCTCCAATAAGCTTTCTACTGTGATGATTTTCTACATGAAACCTACAACTACCATGATATTCCTCCTGGGCCATCACTACCAACATCTGTTGTGACAAGCATCGAAGCTAGTCTGGTTGACATCAATGCCAACACTCATGCCAATAGTTAAGCAATGCCAACTACCCAGCACATCTCCCCAACATGACTATTGTCATCAATTCCAACACTAGGCCACTACCTATTGTCATCAATTCCTTCACTAGGCCACTAGTGATCTAGACAATTCCAACTATCCAACAACACCTTCATTTATGATTGTGCTAGGTATGTGTATATTATAAGCATGTACTGTGATATGAAAGGGCACGTAAGAAGGAAGACGATATCCTGCCGGTTGACTCCAATCAAAGGAAGTGACCATACTACTTGGAGGGGGTTCGATGGGAATGGGAGAACTACCCCCTTGCTTAATTGAAATGGGAGGATTTCCCCCCTGTACTTTGGGAATGCGAGGATTTCTCCCCAATTCATTGGAATTGGAAGAAACAAGAAGAACTTGAGTGGTATGAAGTTCACTCTCTACAGGAAAGGTATGATCAACTGAAGGTGGAATTAGGTTAACCATTTTCTCGATGAATGGTTGGTCGGGAATGGGATCATGGGATTCACATTCAAAGAGAGTGGGACTGACTAGAGACGAATTTTGGTCAATCACTTGGTCAACTAGTGGAGAATCGGGGGAAATTTTTTGATAGCCAATCGAAAGATGAGGATGAGAAGCAGTAAGGTTTTCCAACACTTTGGAGGCTTCATCCATATAAGGACAAAGGTGAATATGATGATTCCCTTCACATAACCTACAAGGAAATTTGATTTTACCCTTTTTCCCATGGACCTTACTATCATTAGTTGAGGGTGTGTCACCAGCATGATCTCTAGAGGCTAATGACGAAAGTCGATGTGAGCTTATAGACCACACTTCTAATACCTTCGGAATACCAGGACAATCCCTAAGAAGGTGGTTACCCTTACATAACGTGCAAGGGAACTTCACTTTGCCGGCTGATTGGAATATTTCTCCACATTAGTTGCATATGTAGCAGTGGTTGTTTGGTTTCCACCTTGCCTATTTTGCTTCTTCTTCCTAGCTTTCTGGTTACTAGGTTTAATACTTTCACCAGGTGCAGAGGGAGAAAGGGGTGAAGAAATAATAGGTGACGAAGGCAAGGGGTCAAATTTAGCATCAAGATGAGGTTGATGTTATTAAGGTGGAGGAGAACCCAGTTGAGAAGCAGTTTGGACATTCGGAACCATATTGGTTGAAAATAACCAAACTCGAAAACTAGTGGTAAATCTGGGAAGGGACAACATTCCCATATAAGGAGCACCAATATTTCCAAAAGAAGGAAAAGGACTGGGATTCTTGTCCTAGGGGTTTCCTTGATTGGTGGACTCAGGAACTGTTGCCATTAGTCTCAACCTAAGATCTACTAAGGAGTATTTCCACATGAAGGATGTTGTTCCACGGTCAGTTAATTGATTTTAGAAATTAAAGACACAAACAAAAGAAAGGGGTAACTAGGGAAAATGGTCTACCAAGCAACCGTGAATTGCTATATACACCTTGGTGAATGAAAGACTTAACATACGACATACAATATCTCTGAATTATATGTTTGATGTATTACAATATACAAGGTGGAAGACTCGGTTACCTATGGATGGATAACAAGCTATAGGGGACTCCTAAAATATACTTGGTGGTACATGGGAGTGCAGTCCGTAGTAGTGTTGTGTAATGCGTAACCATTTGATGAGAGCATTCCTTTATTCTTTTCATGCATGGAGCACCATATTATATACCCAAAAGTGGGTGGAGAATGATCCTATACACTTACGTACGTGGAACGATATTTCACCCACAAGATGCAACACTAGAAACCAACAACAACTCCTACATTTAATGATGCCAAAACACATCTCTAGCCTGGAAGTCTATATGTTTTTGTTAATGTTCCAAATTCTCCTTAGGTTAATTGAGATTAATTTTAAAGTTGATCTTGAATTATATTTCAGTTTCAAGGCTCAAAAATCGATGTCACTTGAACACACCTATGATGCAACTAATATGCCAAAAAGACTCTTCTGATTTTCGATGAAAGCTATCTAGTGTAGGGAAGAAGTGTAAACATTGATGTAGCAATAATATATGAAATCAAAAATAGCTTCCTACCTAGATCTATCACTTCCACAATTCCAATGCAATGATTAAAAAGCTAATGAGTTTTAATCCACTAAAGTTCACCTACATGATTTTTTTTTTTTTAATATGAATGAATATGCACTTATCAATTTCCAACACTAAGCAATGTAATCTATGCTCAATGAAAATATCAAAAACACCTTTCTAGTACAATGTAACCTAATGCAATTTCCAGAAGTAATGATCAATCTTGAGTTGAAGGCTTAACAAATGCAAATGCAATTTCTTTTTGGTTTCCAAAAGGACTAAAAATTCTTATCAAACAACAAATAAGTAACACATGCAAGTAGCAAAATAGTAATTTCAATTACCTAAAGAACTAAAGATTCAACTGATGTTTGTTTTCACTAAAACATGGAACAAACTTTTGCAAACCACAAAGAATCTAACAATAATAAGTCAAAATTTGATGCACACAGAGTAGAAGAAAGACTTCAAAGATCAAGACATTCAAGGTCTTCTGTCAAAAACTCTAAAAAATATCACTTTTGGATCAGTGCGTGCAGACAGTGGAAACTAGGGTTTCAAGTGTGACTATACTCAGTAAAATCCATGCTGACAACACTCTGTTTCTTAGGTAAATGGCGTTGGGTGGGAAAAAATTAGGAGAAAACAAAAAAAGTTGAAAAAAGACGTATATTTGACACTCTAAACCACACACCACTCATAATGTGGATCCACAATCAATCAAAGTTATGGATCACTAAGTGGTTGGCCAAACTTAACAAATGAGACCAAAAACAAAAGGAGGTTTGAAGGGTTATGCACTCCCCAAAGGAGTCACCATTTTGTTGTGCAAACAACCCTTTCTGTAGACAGAAACAATCCCTCTAGTCCTATGGGAGGATCTAGCAACTATAGAAGACAACTACATGCAATATTTCTTAATTCATACTAGAAAACACAAAGGAGGATAGATATCCTACATTTCTATGATGTTAATACTCTTGATGTCGACCTTGAATCTTTTGATCCCAAGCTCATGATCTTCTCTTCGTTGATGCATATGAGTTCCTGTAAGAAAGATCAAGTGGAGACAACAAACTATGCAAAGAATAACATTTTCTAATAGAAATTATATAACAAATCAAGGAGCATTACAAAAATGGAAAATAATTGACACATTTATGGAAAGAAAACACATATTATATTATTAATATATGAAATAGGGAGCATTAGAATCAATGAAGCCTTGATGTTGGAAGCCTCCTTCAAGTGAGATTCCAAGTCCAAGCCTTAGACCTTTTTTCCTTTGCAAATGGGCAATATTTGGGCACAATTCAACACTAGGATGGCAACCAACCAACCATTAGTGGATGGTGGGAAATTCATTTATAAGGAAGGATAGGGAGTTGAGGATCCATGAAAAGAGGGAGGAGTTCCACATATGAAGGGAAATATCCATGGAAATAGGATCAATGGCCAGGAATGGGAGGTCTCATTCCAATATTCATTTACCTGAAACCACATCGTTGTTTTCGAGCCTTCTAATAAGAGAATCATCTCCTCCATTTTGGGAAAAACTGCCTAAAAAGGACCAGCATGGATTTTCCTGATAAAAGAAGTGCTGATAGAGCTAGACATGTGTAATGTCAGAGGTTACCAGCACATGTTTGCCTTATAAAATTAGCACTGGGCTTACAAAACATGGTTTTTGAAAAGTTCTTCAAAATGCTTTCAAGGCAAGCTTTCTTCCTTTTCTTCAGGGATGTTCTAAACATGTTTCATGGTGAATACATTGTTTGTGACAACTTTCATGACTTTGCGAAACTTGTGACATTGACGATACAAAGTGTGACACTTTAGGATACGAGACTGGGGGTGCGACCAAATACTGTATTATAGACCCCAACATCAAATTTTTCATCTTCGACCTACAAAGTTTAGCACCTTCGAACTTGTAGCTTCATAAATTTGACCTTGATGTAACTTTAGTAGCTTCGACCTAGCAACTCCACAACTTCGATATAGAGGTAGCTTCACAATTTCATAGCTTTGACCTTGTAGCTGCATAGCTTCGACCTTACAGCCTCATAGCTTTGACCTTGCAGAGTCACAAGTGTTGGGTGCAAGAATTGCACTTAAGAAAACTCCTCAACACTTAATTGTCAACTCGGGGGATTCATAAAATTAGAGACGAAGCATAGGAAATGCTAGAGATGGTATGAATTTTACTGATAGAAATTCCTACTTTAAAGAAAAGCTTGCAGAATCAAAAGAGTAAAAGATAACTGAACCATCAAAGTAATCTAGTGTTGGAACAAGACAGAATGCATTTGCAAAGGAATCAAAATAAAAAGGAAATCACTCCAACTGGTCAATTTTTAATTACTGAGTATGTGTTATGCTTTACTTTAGCAGAGACACTTGGCAGTCTCATAGAATGGGCCCTTAAACCTGCTTCTTTAGAGATTTCCTTCTTGCACTAATCTGTCCTGCACTATCGCAGTCTGCTTGCACTAGTGCAGGAACAGAGGTTTATGCAGGAGGTATAAATGGTGTCTTTACCAAATGCTTTTTAATTCAAGCAAGGGCTTGAACTTTTCTAGGTTTAAAGCACTCATATCCCATGACAGGAAACTAGTTCTTGCACCTAATCAGAGCTTCTTGCACTTAGTCTTTAATTCTTGAAATCAATGCCTAGTTATTGCAAGTATTATTGTGCTATGAAATCAAATTGCACACATAAAAATGAATGCAGAAATAAAGAAACAATCCATATCATTTATCATGTCATAAAGTGTTTAATGAAAGAAAGAAAATTGCAGGAAATAAACTAGAAAGGCTTGCTAAAATGAATAGCGCACCAACGTGCACTGGTGCAAGTTCATTTCTTCTGCTTGGACCAGGCCGGAAAACCAAATTAAAGAAAACTACAGAAAGTGAATAGCACACCAATGTGCACTGGTGTAGGTTTATTTCTCCCGCTTGGAACAGGTGGGGAAAACCAAATCAAACAAAACTACAGGAAATGAATAGCACACCAGCTAGCACTGGTGTAGGGTTACTTCTCCTGCTTGGACCAGGTGGGGAAAACCAAACCAAAATTAGATGCAGGAAAATAAATTCTAATTACTTCACACTGTGGATCCGCTTTCACTCAAACAAGAATTCATGTGCTGTACATTAAATCACACTTAGCAGTATAAACATAAATTAAAAGAAACAAGAAATGGGGTAAATGTGCTGTGTTGGCTAGGCCCTAGCCAACCAACATGTTTCCCTTTTAAAGAAAAACGCTGCTCAGTAACTCAGATCAAACTCATTTGTTTAAAGGAACAAATAAGATTCGAAAAGCATGAGGTGGAGCTACTTCTTCCTATTAATTCACAAAGGAAAAGTACATCATGAAATACAGATTCTAGCCTAGATTTGGGCGATACCAGCAAAACAAAGTTACAACAACACTACTGTAGCGTCGCTCCTCCACCGTCCTCTTTCTACGTGCATCATTCCTCCTTTTATAATCTTTCATAATAATTAATTGTATCCCTTGTAAACAATTATGGGGATTTCATCCCAAATAATTCTAATTAAATAGAATATTAGTACAACCATTCCCCTACTAAGAAAATAGAGATTTAATATGAATTTTCCAAATCTAGGGGTTTTCTAAATTTCTGGAAAATTTGGTATTTTTAACAAACTGCCTCCAAAGACCTCTTTGTATCTCCTCAACCATTACACATTTTGGAAAATGGCCCGTGTATTACTCAATTTCCTATATTGGGAAAAAAACCCATGTTTCAAAATTCTGATATTCGCAATGATTGGCATGGAAATCGAGGAGTAAATTGACTGTTAGGCAACTGCTACGAATTCAGGTGGAAGTTGTAAAATCTGAACTGGTGTAGGAATGTGTGGTGCATGAATCCTACCAGTACTAGTGCAAGAATGTGTGATGAAGGAACTTTTCCTCTATCAGAATAGGCATATAACCAACTTTGTAAACCTGCAAACACACAATCTATTATTAAATATGCCTTTAATGTTTAAATCTCATTAAAACAAAGAAATAGCAAATACTTACTTATTATCTCCGAGAATGCACAAAACTATGACAATGACTAGTCAAGCTAAACAAAAGCATGAGTGATTTCGAGTAAAAGGTGATATAAAGCAAGGAAAAACAGAGTCCCAACATCCCCGCATGCTGACCTTTTTGCATGTCCTCATGCAAGGAAATCAATTGTCGCGTTGTTGCTCCCTTGCAAAAAGCAAGATTAAAAACATTTATGGGCATTTGTAATGATGTTTCCTGCAATTATATGTGATCACATTTCCTACGCTAGATAAGGCTTGTTTCAAGAACAGAGTGTTTGTTGGACTCTTTGATTATTTATACTATTTTCAAGAAAATCTATCACAATGAAAATACCAAATTGCAAGGATGGTGCGTGCTTGCACTGATCTTCTTACACCGCCTAAACTGCACTGCTTTGTTGGCACTTTTCTGCTTGCACTACTGTATATTACAATGTAATTGCACTGGTGCAAGCATAAAATCTGCTAAAAAAAGGAATTTTGGTAAAACATGGGCTGGACTTTAACATGACTTCCTCAATCATACGGAAAGTTTGCTTCTCCTTACTTTGATGCTTTTGAGCATATCCTTTTTCTCTTTCTCTAGTAGATCCTGCAATAAGTTCATGGGGGAACAAAGAAGTGGGAAATGGGAAAAATTTAGAATGTGAAGCAAGTTTATTACAAGGATTCCAGGAATAGTACCATCAAGAGGGCATAAACATAAGTGGGATAGGAAAAAAAAGAAAATTCAAGGGGTAAAGTGGGATTTATGAAATAGATGGGAAGGTAATCATTCTGGGATCGAAGAAGAAAACTAATGGGGAATTACGAAAATGGGATATGAAGAAAGGTGGAAAATTTTCTAGAAGGTTTGCCTGCTAACCACGTTACAGTTCTAATGAAAATATCAATTGTAAGAATGCAACAAGATCAGGTACAAAAAGTAGAAATTGTAGACAAAAGAGTATGGTACATACCCGTTACCTTGTCCCAAGTAAATTCCTTGTTTTGTTTTTTCCCAAAGTCTTATAATGAAAATAAAATTTTGTTGAAAAGGTGCAATCTGAAAATAACTACCACAAGTTCATGCACCTACTATAGCAATCTTTTACCTAGATTATGCAGCGCATATTTAGAGGCAACCACCATCAATACACATTGTTTCCAACCAACATCTTGTGAGCAGTCATCATTGAGTAATTCATCACTCTAAATACCATGAAAGTCAAAATGAGTTATGATACCAATTAGCAACCTCTTTATTGAACACTCTAAATTCTGTTGTCATTCGAATTCAAACTAAATTTCCTCTTAATATAGCACAAAGAATAACCTTTACTAAGGGTACCACATCCTTAAATATTCTTGATTTTTGAAATATATAACTCAACGCATCATGTTCAAATCATATTTAAAACCATTTTCCAAAAAAAAGGATAAGTTTAGGGGAAGAGAAAGATAGCCAAGCAAATCATAGTATGCAATTAACTTTAATACCACACATAGAACCCGGCTATCCGCAAGTGTCCATAACCTTGACAAGGGTGTCTTTTGACCCATCGAAATGTCTGTGTCCCACTTATTAGGCATGGATTCAGAGTTATCTTATTTTAATTTTAGTTCAAGGCCACTGTTCTGGCTTGGTAACCAACTAATGGCAATGCCACTCACAAGAAGTAACATGGATGAACAGGTCCGCTCGTGATGAGACCTCCTATCTTCCAACTTTTCGGTTGAAATCCATTACTTTGGCTTGGTGACTAGAAGAAGTAATTTCATGCATGCTAGGTCTCATGATCATGGTAGGTTGACTCATCATGAGACCTCCTATCCTCCCTTAAATCTTTTGTATACTCTGATTATGATTACCCTAAACGGTTACTTAATAAGTGGGGAGACAGATCTACTCCTTAAGAGTATGGGATGGCATGAAAAGTTTTTAATGACTAATCATTACTGACTAGCTCCTCTGCCCCAAATACTTATTAAAGATATCCCAGATAATGACTATAGGACTCCTTGAATTAATAATTCTAGTGTTCTCATGAATAGCTTATTATGATCTTAACAAGAATGGTCCTCCATAGGGGGTTTCCAATAGTACCTTCTAAGGGAAA
>APFE030303077.1:0-15068 GCA_000404065.3 Pinus taeda
ACCCTTTTAGGGACTTAAGAGCCCTCAGTTTATGGACATTTGTGATTGGGGTTGAAGTGCCCAAAAATGTCTATAACACACCTGTTCTTTGGCCACTTCCCTAATCTTCTTGTTTTAATCAGCATGTGTCATTAACTTGTCATTTATAACTAAGGGATTAGGTAATCCCTTTTCCTTCAACAGCTCAAACTTAGCCATGAACTTGTCAACGGCTAGCTACATGTTCTGACACTAATCTTTTAGATTCAACCTCAAATTCCTCTTGGTGAGGACTCTCCTCAATTCCAAAATTGTACCTGTCCTATCAGGCATCTCAAGCTCTTGTAGTTCATATTTATTCTTAGAGTTGAGGAAGTGGAGATTCTTGTTGCTTCCTCTAGCATATCTCCAAGTTTTGTTTTGACCCTTTCAATGGCTTTTGTTGCCTTCTTAATAAAATCAATCTGCTAAAAAATGACTTGGATATGTTATAGCTCCAAATCTCACTATTATGGTTTGTGATGCTGCACGCATGGCCTAGGGAAACCCCTCCTTCCAGACCTGGTACCAAATTTAGAAAACAGTGTTTTATTCCCTGTACGCGACATTGCCTTGAGTTAAACGCGTGTATACGCGGGTCTGCATATACCCAACCCGCGTATTATGTATAACACTTAAAAAAATTATTAAAACTCCTTATTTTCGGGTGGAGATCGCGGGTTTTACCTGCTGATCACCTGTTAGTGCCGTGGCCCAACTGTTCCCAACCAATTCCTAACTAAAAAACTACTTTGGGATTGGTATAAAAAGACATCAAAGGGAAGGCCTAAGGAGGAGAGAAGAGAGAGGAAGGTTATTATACTGAGATTTTCCCCTGACCAGGTCTGAATACTCTTGTGCCTTCTGCACTTCCCCCATTTGTACAGGAAACCCTTGTTTCCTTGTGATTTGATGTTCATCCACTAGTTATGGCATCATTGAGTGAGTCTTGGAAGGAGATATGCTTGAGGCTTGAGGCTGGATGGATCCAGAAGGAAGCTTTGCTTGGAGCCTGCGAAAGGTTACTCAGGTGATATTACTCTTTTTGTACATTCTATTTGTCTATAATAAAGAAACACGTCTCGGTTCCCGATATGCTTCTTCTTTATGTTTATGATGTTCATGTTTGAATTTCATGTATGAATGGTTGTTTAAAGTTCATAACTAACTTCCTTCTTTTATAACATAAAGATTATTTTTGTATAAGTCTTTGTCCATATACTGCTATATTCTTTGGAATTGGTTGTTTTGCAGGACAAGGGAGTGAAAGGGACTTGAAGAAGGGTTTGGACCCTTGAGGAACTTCTTGAACGTAGGACCTGAGGTACGCCCTTCTTACTTTAGAATTTGCTTTTGATAGAATAATGGCTGTGTGTATGTGTGTTTCTCTGTTTAGACAAATTTCAGTCTGCTAGGGTTTCCACCCAAAAGCCCTAGGGAATCAAATCCCTCAACAAGTACGTTGGGGGCAAATTTCTGTAGTACTTCCCTTTTGCGATGTGTGGTTGTGATTATCGCATCACACTGTGGCTTGTTCTGGGGATGATTCTTTAACACTGACTCACCTGCGATATGCGGTTTGCAAATGCAGGTCCAATGAAGGCCTACCACTTGGTGCTTCCCCATTCGATGAAGAGTCCTATCACATCATCTTCTCTTGCCATCTATCCAAGTCAAACCTAAACTTTGACTTGCTCTAACTTCTTCATATGAGCTCGGATTCGAGGGTCGTTCACACCGTTCGAATAAAGATGATGAACACTTTGATCTGAAGCTAATTTTATTGAGATTCTGCCACTTTGAGTTTTGAGTTCCTAATCACTCCTCCCCACTGGAAGCCTTTTGGACCCCAAAATATCACTTTCAACTGTCCAATAGGTGAGGGTACATTTCCCTCACCTTTCCAACCTCTATCCATTTGGATTTTAAAGGATTTGTATCCTTGAGCCCCACTCAAAGATAATCGACACTTCCCCTTTTTTATATCCTTGTTCTTCTATCAAGTATAGTGTCTTGCTAAAGCTCATCAATGAATTCTAGAGAAATGTATTCAATAGATGGAATTTGAATATTCTCTCCTTGATCTTCAATCAAAGGAGGTTCATACAACCTTAAATTCTCAACATTAATAACAACATAAATTTGCATATATGAAGGCAAATCCAACCTGAAGGCATTGTTACCAATCTTTTCCAAAATTCTGAATGGACCATATCTAATTGGTTTTATCTTTTTACCTTCTCCTTGGAGCCTATCTTTGTTAATGTGAAGCCAAACTTCATCACCAACTTGGAACTTGTGATCTTGATGATGATTGTCATGCCTTGGTTTGTACTTGCCTTGGCTTTTCTCAAGTTGTTCTTGAACCTTTTGGTGTACTAATTGGATTTTTTCAATGAACTTTCTTTCTTTGTCTATGTCGCTATGACCTTCACTAGCAACATATTTTCCAAAATTAAAATCCAAAGGAGATTTAGGAAAGTATCCTAAGCATTCCTCAAATGGAAAAGTTTGAGTTGAAAAGTGCTTGGATCGGTTGTAAGCATGTTGAATATAGTGCAAATTTTCATCCCACAACTTCATATGCTTGCTACAATACCCATGAAGAAGATGTATCACTATTATGTTCACCACTTCTGTTTAACCATCTGTTTGTGGAAGAAAAGATGTACTCTTTTTCAATTTGGTGTCCATCAATCCCCACAAGCTTGACCAAAATTTCCCAACAAAGCGAGAATCTCAATCACTAACTATGGATGTGGGCAATCCAAAAGGCACCCAAACATTCAGAAAGAATAACTGAGTAGTTTTTTCAGTTGTAACTTTCTTTTTACATGGCATAAAAATACACATTTTGTTGAACCTATCCACAACTACATACAAATAATCATGACCTATTTTTGACAATGGAAGACATCCTACAAAATCCATAGAAACAGTCTCCCATGGTCTTGAAGGAACTAGAAGTGGTGTGTACAATCCTAACTTCCTACTGTTAGGCTTACTGATTTCACATAATGAACATCCTTTAATAAAACAAGACACACTTTCAAGTATACGAGGCCAATAAAAATACCTTTGTAGATGTGCCACTATCTTACTTACACCAAAATGACCAGCAGTAAGAGAAGTATGTGCCTCTCTTATGGTATTAACTCTTTCTCCCTGTGGAATACAAATCTTTCCAAGATGGTACAACAAGTAATCATGCAAATGATAATTCAATATCTCTACTTGGTTACCTTGACTCAATATTGCATAAACATTTTGAAATTCATTATCTAATGCATATTGCTCAATATAACTTTCATGTAGAACATAATTATGCTTGAGTAAAGTAGCTACACTAACAATAGGCCTAGAAAGCATATCAACAACTTTATTGTAGATACCTTTCTTATACCTGATTACCAAGTGGAATTGTTGAAGAAAACCCATCCATCAGAAGTGCCTTGATTGCTGCAACTTTGATTGTGATTGCAAGCATTACAATGGTTGATGATTAGTGTGAATGACTATTTCCTTACTCATCAAGTAGTGTTTCCATTTTTTCAAACTTTGCACCAATGCATACAATTCCTTGTCATACGTATGATAGTTAATCACTACACCATTAAAAGTTTCTAAATGAAAATAGATAGGCTTACCATGTTGCATGAGGATTGCACCCATGGCATAGTCGCTAGCATAAGTTTGAATCTCAAATGATTGTCTCAAGTCTGGAAGCTCATGTATTGGATCTATGCTAATCCTTTCCTTCAATACATCAAAGGCCTTTTATTGTTTGCCTCCCCACTGAAAATCCTTTTTCACGTTTTTCTAATTTGATGGTAGCCACTTCTTAAGTCTAGCTTAGTAAAATACTTGGCATCTTTCAATTGATCAAGTAAATCATATATTCTAGGTAGTGGGTAATGATTCTTTACTATAATTTTGTTCAATGCACGAAATTCCACACGCATGCGCCATGTTCCATCCTTCTTTGGCACCAAGACAATAAGTGAACCACATGGTGAGGAAGATGGTATGATGATCCCTTTATTCAACAACTCTTGAATTTGCTTCTTAATTTATGTTCTTTTCATCACTGACATCCTGTACATGCCAATGTTAGGAAGAGGACAATCTTGTTGCAACTGTATCTCATGTTGGATTCCTCTCTTGGGAGGTAATCCCTTTGGTTCCTGAAACATCTCATTATATTGGTTAACTATGTCAACCAATTCATATTTCAAATTTGAATCACAACCTTTAAAAGCCTCATTATCAACATCATTCTTAGGTTTGATCATTAGAAGCACAAAATTCTTGCTTGAATTCACTAGTCTTTTCATCTGCCCTGCATTAACAAGCGAAAGATTTATTTTCTTGCTATGAGCTCTCACAATATATTCTACTCCATATTTGAATAAATGATATTTTTTTTCATGTCTATGTAAGATAGACTTTCTGTCATAAAGGTACAGGCTGCCCAAAACTATGCCACAGATATCTAACGACCCAACATCAAGCTCCACTTCATCTATGAAATTTGCAATACTGGTGAATTTTAGTTTACACTTTCTAGTAACCTACAATTACGCATTGTCACACACCCATCCAAGTGGATATGGTTTATGATGTGGAACGGTCTCCAAGTTTAAAATTTTGACAATGTTTTCATAGATAAGATTGGCTTGAGAGCCACTATCGAAAAGCATATCAATCTTGTTGTGTTTTGAGATCACCCTTATGTGAAAAAGTTATATTCTCCTCTTTTCATTTGGAGTTTCATTTTGTGAGTTTGAAGAATTCGTGCTAGAAATGGATTCTTTTCCTTTTAACGCCATGGATGTGATTTTAGTTTCATCGCCCGAATCGGATCCCAAATCCTGTTGAGTGGTTGCAATTGTCTTTTGTTTTTCCTTATTGTTGTTTCTCTTTGGTCTCATTTCAGGATGAATCTTCCAACAATGAGCTTCATCATGACCCTCCCTGGAACAATATTTGCATGCAGCTTTCTCTCCTTCTTTTTTGATAGACGCATATTTCTTTGCCTTCCCTTTGAAATCGTTTTCCTTTCCTTTACTCTTAAATGGATTTTTACTACCTTCTTCTAGGGTGTTTTCCCTCTTGCCTCAAGATGAGTGGCTTGCACACACACATCATCTAGATTATTGGGATTAAACATTAAGATAGTATGCATAAGGTAATTGTATAAACCCCCTATGTACTTCAACAATGTGTCTTGTGATTGCAAATCTACACCTAACATCAAATACCTTTTTCTCAATTCTTGGGTGCAATATTGCACATTTTGACCTTAAAGTTGTGTAAAATTCCACCAATTCATGATGGCTTTAGACATATAAGCTAGAGGGTAGAATTGTATTTTCATTGTAGCAATGAAATCATTCCAAGAAATTGAGATCTTGCCATGTTTTTTAATCTCCTCTTGGGTCTTTGATTCCCACCATACAAATGTTGCACCCTCCATTCTCAAGGAAGCTAACTAAATCTTTATGTCATCCTCTTGAAGGTTTTGAATCCTAGAATAGACCTCCAATTGAGGAATCCAATTATCAAGCTTCTCTGCATTCACTTCAGCATTATACATGGGTAGCTCAAATTTAACATCCAGTTTTTAAAAAGGTGATTTACCAGTTCATTTTGAAGTATGATGATGAGTATGAGTAAGGATTGTCTTAGTGGAAGAGGGTGAAGATGTTTGTGAAGAAGAAGATGAAGAGGATGGTGGAGAGGGTGGAGGATTTTCTCTAATTCCATTACCTCCTTTTCCATTACCTCCTCCTAAAGAGCCTTCTCCTTTGGGAGATTTGGAACTTTCCCCTTGCAACCTGGTATTCCTCTCTTCATAGAGGACCTTCACCATCTTTGCAATTTCAAAGAAAGCCTTTTTGAAGGTGTTAGTGTCAGTCTTTCCAGACTTCCTCCACTGATCAAATATGCTCTTACAAAGTGGTCTCAGAGTGTCAAGGTCAAATTTTGTCATTTCAGTGAGTCTTCAAGCAAAATTTGGTCACTAGGCATTAGGGCTAGGGTTTGATTTCACTCCTTTCAAAGTTGCCCAAATGTCAGTCTATGTCACTATTCAGCTGAGTCTATCATCATTCAGAGGGTTTTCATCATCATGTCAAGTTTCATTGGGTCATTTTACAGCTTGTTCTTGCTTCAGTTGTGCCTAGGCAAGGTTCATTTCCCTCTCCTAGGGTTTTGAAGGCAATTTCTCTTGAATGGTCAAATCATTAGCAAAACTTATATCCAGATGTTCATACACCTTCCCCTATCCTTCATGTACCTTATCAAACACTTCCCATCACTGAGATCCCCCAAATTCTTCATTTTCGCTCAAACCCTAGTTTCTTGCCACAACTTGGCAATTTTCTAGGCTAGGCCTGTGTTTTGCCCTTTTGGACCCCTTCCCCTCACTCGATCTCTGAGATTTCACTTTCCCATACTTCCTAACATCCCTCCCTACTTCCAAAATTTTCCCCAATAATTTAGAAGCCTCTTATCCCCTTCATTTCGCTTTATTTCGACAAAATCCCTTGTTTCACACATCGGGATAAGTTTCATTCAAAAGATGTTCCAGAGCAATAAAAGATGAATTTTTCAAACATGATAGAGGTTTTTGTCCAAAACATGCCAAAGAAGAAAAACCTCCCTCGCGGTTTACACAGGTATCATGGTTTTAGAGAAATGTCAAAAATACAATCGCCTCGGGAGAATTGATGCACCTCTGTAGTGAGCTTGGGAAAATCAAATTTTCTCCTATATGGGTTGGCCAAATAACTTTCTTGATGAGTCAAATGATAACTAGACACAAATATATTTCCAATGAGCTATCATGAGCTCAATTTGGAGTTGAGGAAGGCATTCAATAGTTGATTGCAACAGCACTCTGCCTTGAGGCAGCCTCATTTGGCACATTTTGACTAGTCTTGGAAGATTTGATTTTTGACAAGGAAAATGAAATCCAAATTGAAATATTCTAGTTTTTTTTGTAAAGTAGACTCAAATACCTTTCCAACGAGATATCCTGCGCCTAATTTGGACACCGGGAAGGCCTCCAAAAGCCTCCTAAAAAATGCACTATGTCATTGGGTGCGCGCGGCGCATCAGGCTGGGTGCGCAGCGCATCAGGCTGGGCGTGCGGCGCATCAGGCACAAAATCATAGTGTAAAAATACACTAGCGTGACGCATCAGGGGCGCGCAGTGCATTGGGTGAGGCGTGCGGCGCATACAGCCAACAAGCCCAAAAACTTTGAGATTTTGCTCCAAAATTGCCCAACATGCTTGCATCATCATTTGTACAAGTAGGTAGAGCCTCCATCATTGTTTTTATCCAAGTTTGGTACTTGCTTCATGGTGTTTGATGAATGGTGATCGTTTAAGAAATCAAACCCTACTTCTTTGTAAATTCCAAAGCAACAATGCTAGGGTTGTGATTGACTATTTTGTTGTTAAGTCTACCATTCCTCCATCACTCCCTCATCCCATTGGTCCCTTGTTTTCATCATTCCCTAAGTTTCCCTATCCCCCTAAGCTCATTAATTCCTTCTCCCAAATTCCCTTTCCCAAAGTCTCAAATACAAAACCTCAAACCCTAACCCTATACATAAACTCCCAAACCATCGTATATTTCCTTAACTAAATCTATCCCAACAATCCTTAAACCCCAAACAATCAAGTGACTATCCCATTGTCTCCACATTTGACAAATCAGAAGTTTTAAAAGGGCAAATTTCACTTGGTTACAGTCCTTTGTTCCCGCTGTCCTATTTCTCCCGCAGTCTTTTCCCTTTGGCACACATTTGGCACATAGTTGGAAATTGGAGATAAAGACACCAATTTCTAATTTCTCATCTTCAACAGACCAAACATACACTTAACATACACCTTGCATGGACATTATGGAGACAGACACCAAAACATCTTATGAACAAGACAGTGATTTCCACCACTGAACTGCATGCACCATGAGGGCACTAAAATGTCGAAAAGGGAGGATAGACTCTGAATCTTGGCCGAAGCCTCTTTGCCTGAGCATGTCACTTGATGAGGCACCTTCAGCCCAAATTTCAAAGAATTTGGATAAATTTTTGTAATTTTGAAATTTTTGGCTTGCAAAACAGGTTTTTTGGCTCAACGTGTAGCGCGCCGCACGCGACCCATAAGATTGGGAGGTCCAAATCACAAATGGCTTGTAGTTTTGGATTTGTCATGATGAATTATACATGCTCAGCCATTTTCAAAGCATTTCATTAAGTTCTGGGTGACCAAAAGGCTCAAAAACATCATGAAAATCACCTTTCTGCCACTTTTTGCACCAGTAGGAAGTACTTCCGGGAGAATGCACTTTTGGATGGTCAAATGGATACCAAATTGGAAAAATTCACTTGGGTTAGAGAGTAGACATCCAGGGCTTTCAAACAAGCCAACCTAAGCTCAATTTTGATGCCGAGAAGTGCCCCAAAAGCAGGTGGAAAGGCGCGCCAGCACACAGGGCTTAGGCGCGCGGCGCACAGGGTTTTTTGGTCAAATTTTCACCTTCCAGCTCAGAATTTCGGCCAGTTATGACTAGTTTCACCTCTTGATGTGATGTTTGACCCAGATTGATGTAATTTGATGTGTATGATGTAATTTTGGCACATTTTTACTTGTTCTAGAGGATTCATTCACTAAAAGGTGAAAATTAAATGAGTGAATTAGTTTCCTAGCATATAGGGGTAAGTTGTTTGACTACCTAGATTTCAGTTCCTTGTTTAGAATTAGTTCAAACAGCTCCTAGAATGATGAGCTCGACCCCTAGAGGAAAGGAAAAGGGTTAGGATGGTCTATATGATGTAGTTTCTCAATCATTTTCAGAGGTTGGAGAGGTTGGACTCTTGGGAATAGCTTGACACTCTATTGTACATAGTTTATCTGCATTTTTGGCAAAGGAAAGACCAGGGTTTTGCAGCACTATTTGGGATCCATGTGGCTTTATGTTTTGATGGTGTGCTTCTTTCAGTAATTGTAAGTTGTTATGTGTATCATTTTCCTTCTTTCATCTTCTACAGTTGAACAAAGGAAGTGTTAAGGTAGAATCCATGTTTTCGTCTGTTTATGGAGAATCCTTGAAAGCTTCTTGCTCTCCTTAGCTTCTCACCAGTTTGATATACCCATTCATTCCCTTTGAAAGCATCAAGATGATCGCTTACCTTGCCCCAAATAGACCTTTGCAAAAATTGTGCCTCATCCCCAAGCCCAAATTTGCCTTTCCTTGTTTCAACACAAAAAATCCTAAAAACTCAAATCAAACCTTTGTACTGCATATCTAGCCTAAAATCAGCTTTTGTTTAGTCATCTCAAGCCTCATCGATTATCTTTGCTGAGATTGACCCAGAGAGAGCCCTCTCCTGTCCTCGTAGGGCTAGCTACGAGGTTGAGCGCGGTTTGATGTAGCCTTGAGTTTTACCTTAATTCAGCCTAAGGTAGATTTGAGTGCTAACAGAAGGTATTCTCATCTTATGTTATGTTTGTAGGTTCTCCTTCATGATACATGATCTCTGGAGTGTCAACTACAACTTGAGTCTAAATTGGTGTTGGAGATTATGGCAACCTTGATCTCCTTCCCCTTGACCCAACTTTACGGCTTCCAACCAGCTTTCCTTCACCTCTTTTGAGTTTTAACCTTGTAAGCATGACATAAACTTGCAAATAGTTAAACCTTATTTCACAAAGCAAACCTAGTTCTGTGATACCAAATTGATATGATTTATAATATTATATTGTTGTGCTAAGATCCTCCTCAGATTAGACATAAAATTATTTCATTGTGCTTAAGGATTCATGATTTTTTGCAAGTGAAATGATGACTTTTATGTTAATTTTATGAGCAAATTAACATAAATAAGATACTAAACAATAGCATAAACATGTATAAAACATCAACAAAAACACATTACAATAGGAACATGATAAAGGAGTTCACCCCTCCAGGGCTACATCTCCTTGGTCCAGCTTCCAATGGCTTGGGCCTCTCTATTATGCTCAAGAGTGTCAAAATATGTGTTTACAAGGCTCAAATGCTCATGAAACTAGCTCCAATGAGTCTAGAATGTCTAAAAATGGCTATCTAGCCTCTCTTTGCATCCAATTTGGTGGAAAACTGAAGAAGTTATGACTTCTCCTTGTTTTCCCAATATTCACTCCACAAATTGCCCCATTTCCTGCATGATCCTACAAATTAGCTCCAGAAACGCTAACTGAGTGAAAAAATTTCCGTGCAGCAAGTCATAATCTATCAACCAACTGTTCCATCAGAAATCACAATTGGCAGAGTCTGGTGGTCTTATGGTCTGTGATCGCGGCAGGGCGATGTTCGATTGCGATATGGCGGACCCGATAGAAGTATTAACCGCGATCGATAAAAATATCGCATCTGGGATCCTTTCAAAAATCGCAATCAGTGAGTACCAGTGGTCTATATATGCAGGACACTATTTTTTTTGTGAAGTGAGATTGCAATCCGCAATCCATCGCATCACAACTCCTGGTCAATCCATCAACACGAGGACCTCTGCCTTTTGTGAAGTGTGATTGCAATTTAGCGTATCGCACCCTTGACATGCTTGGGGCCGATTATTTAATACTACCTGCTTGCAATATGTGATTTGCGAAATACGAGGGCCAATTGTGGCCTACTACTTGGTGCTTCCCAATTCGTTGAATGGCCTTGCCACATCATCCACTCTTGCCATGTGTCTAAGTCAAACCTAAACTTTGACTTGCTCTAACTTCTTCATATGAGCTCAAATTCGAGTGTTGTTCGCATCGTTAGAATCAAAATGATGAGAAATTTGATCTAAATCTAGGTTTATCAAGATTCTAACACTTTTATTTTTTAGCCTAATTTTGAGCACCTAATCATTGGGCTTGCTGAGAGAGATTCTTGGGCTTGCTGCGCTTGATTTTCGGGCCAAATATGTGTGCAAAATGTAAGTTCCAGACTCAAAAAATATTTTGTGCATGTATCAAATAAGGAGTGGGCTTCTTCATGCATGGGTATTCTTTGTAGAAAGTAGCTTGAGTTTCTTAAAAGACTAAGCTCGATTTTTTAGTTAACCTATGATAATTGAAGAGACACAATTTCCTAGGAACGAGGAGCAATTATGAGGTTTAAAATTTCTACTGAAGAGAACTAAACCTTTGGTGAAGACTTAGTTCATAATCTAGCTTTTACAAAGGACTTCAATGATGCCTCTAAATGGAAAGCGATAAGTTTCTTTTATGTATTTGTTGTATGAAAATTTCAAAAAATTAAAATAAACTCCTCCTTAGAAGCCTGGTTTTCTGAAAGAGTTGTGGGGTTTTTTCAGGGTCAATTTGACCAAAAATCATTGTTCCTAATTATGTGTGTGCTTTCTATTTTATTTAATGTGTTAGTTGTGTGAAAGAATTGGTAGAATAGCTCATTTGTTTTATGTAAATGAAAATACTAGTAATATATTTCATGATGGGTTTGGGAATTAAATCACGCAAAACATAAAACTAGGTCGGGATACAAAGTACACACAAAATTCTAAATGGTATCAAAGCCAAAAAGCGGTTGGACTTGACATTTTGTCACAACTGATACAAAGTCCAAAAAGTAATAATTTTGTCTACTCAGTAAACCAAAAACTTGAAACCTCAGTCACAAACTGGCATAGACTTGTTGGTTAAGAGGGAGAAGGCTACCTAGTTCACAAATTTGCTCCATTTTTTGGTTGGGAAGGTCATGGAAACAAGGTTGAGGGTAGAGGAAAAATTGACAGGGGTTGATAATTTTGGCCCTTGGAAGGAGAGAATGGCGGTTTTTTTT
Organism: Pinus taeda; assembly: GCA_000404065.3. Classification (NCBI taxonomy): domain Eukaryota; kingdom Viridiplantae; phylum Streptophyta; class Pinopsida; order Pinales; family Pinaceae; genus Pinus; species Pinus taeda. Next base: position 11,868 of record APFE030303077.1, read on the forward strand.
GTGGAGTTGTAGGTATGGTACATTGTGGAGAATCCTATACAACATCCTATAAATCATGTTCAGTTGAGTGAGTTCAACAAGAAGAATATAAAAGAAAATAGGATCATTATTGATGCCATCAAAGATCATCTATTCCTTCATGTGACATCAATGGATTTTTCCTATGAGATGTGGGATTCTCTTTTCCCTTACACCCGAGTTCTAATGAGTATAGGAAGATGATGTTGAGGAAAAATATAAGAAACACCAAGATGACCAAGACCGACAATGTGGCCTCATACTTCACCAAAATCTTGCAGGTGAAGGATAAGTTGGTTGTCGTGGGAGAGGTAATCCCAGAGGACCAGTTGGTCAGGATTTCTTTAGGTGGGTTCACACTGTAAAATGGGATGGATTCTTACATGGCATTTGTGCCAGAGAGAACTTTCCAGACTAGAGGAGGATGTGGGCTAATTTCATCCTGGAGGAGGCAAGGAGGAGTGCCAAGGCGTGTAGTAAGAGTGGTGGGGGAATAGAGGATAATGTTTCTCTTGTGGAAAATAGAAAGAAGACGAAGGCCAAGAAGGGGTCTTATAGTGGAGCAAACTAGGAGAAGTCGAAGCAAAAGGCGAAGGAGAAGGACATGAGAAAAGTGAAATGTTTTGCTTGTGGGAAGATGGGTCACTATGTTATTTAGTGTCCCAATAAGAAGAACAAGAAGAAATAAGGAGCTATAGCTTCAGCAGAGGTGGATGACTTCCCCTCCATATTTGACATTGATTTTTCCTTGGTGGTCAGTTTAACCACTCATATTACATCTTCCTGTGCATGGTTCATTGATAGGATGCAAACTCTTCAAGGTCTTCATGCACTCAGCTACGGATACTTCTCCAAAACTATAGACTACAGATGTGAAAACATAGATTCACTTATGCTTCCATCATTTAGATTCTAAGATGATCCAATTACAAAGTATTACATATCCTTTTATACAATTCATCTATACAAAAACCATGGTCCACATACCATGGATCCATAAAACAAGGACTACTACCTGATACCCATTACAAAATAAGGGCTTTATCCCATCCCCAAATCCCTAAAAATCTATGCGATTAATATATCTTCGCTAGCTCCATGCGGTCCACTCCTTCTTTCGTGAGTTCTTCTACCCAAAATTTGGACCAAGTTGGGCCATGCTTAACAGGAGCATCGTGCCATATGACTGGAGTGAAAAATAACTTCATGAGTCTCTCATTGTTAGGTCCCTATAATATTAGTGTAACCCCTTATTTTTATTCATACAACCCCCTTATTATATTATTATGCCCCATAGAAGCCCATTATTATTATTGTTGTGCCCCTACAATACTATTTTTATGTAGAATCTGATTGTATTGGAACCCCTTAGGTTCCTATATATAGAAAGGAGGTCTTTTCATTTGTATCATCCAAGAATTTTTCATTTGTGTAATGCAAAGAAGGTTTCCCCCTCGAAGAGGCTGATTTTTAAGTCGTTGATCTATATTTTCTATCTTTTTGTGAGCTAGTTATATAACATTTGGTATCAGAGGCTTTGGATTCTAGGGTTTCGCTACTCCAAATAGGTCATCGTGGAATTTTCGCTATAATGTTTTCTCTACAAAGTTTCAAAAGATAAAAAAAGAACCATTTGAGCCGAAATCATTCTAAACCTTGGGTTCAAATTTCAGATCTTGTCTCACTATATTTTCGAAGATATGATCTGAGGAAGTTAGGGCTTTTGCAAGCTCCAGAATTTCATCTCAAACAGGTCATCGTGGAATTTTCGCGATAATTTTTTCTCTATGAAGGTTCAAAATCTGAAATTAAACCCCATTTGAGCCAAAATATTAATGCAGCTTGGGCCCAAATTTCAGATCTTGTTTCACCATATCTTCAGAGATATGGTCCAAGACATTTAGGGTTTCTATATGCTCCCGAATTACATCAAAAACATGTGACCTTGGGAATATCATCATAAATTTCTCTTTGAGCATCAGATTGAAATTTCCTAAGAATTTATAGAAAGAGGATAGACTATAATTTGGTGTATATTGTTTTCAGGTCCGAAGGTCAAAACAGTGACACATGGTACTTCGTACAAGTTAGCTCTACTGAAAAAGTATATATTCAGGTCATCTTGGGAGATTGGGCATAACTCTTTCTTGGAGAATCCAATTTTGATCAGACTGGTGGCATTGGAAAGAGGACATAGAGGGCTACTATAGATCGTAAGTTCATACCTTGGAGATCCAAAATGTCAGAGATACAACATATTCAATATCGAGCTGCTAAAAGTAAGAAAAAGAATGACTCGAATCAAGAAAATAAAAACAACTAGTAAGAAAAATTGGATGGATGATTTGAAGAATGCAATCGAAGCTAAGATAAATAGTTTTATATGTGCCATGGAAGCTAATATCAATGGTAGGGAAGTATATTTTAAGAAATACATGGAATATTTGAAGAAAGACATGGAAGGTTTGAAGGAAGGTGGGACAAAACTGCTACAAGAAATGCCTCCTAATGAAGAAAAGGTAGTAGAGGAAACTCATGATGAGAAAAAAACAAATTTTAATCATGACTTCATAGAATATATTAGGGTCCCACCCTAACCCCCTTATCTATGTAATGGGACCACGTCATAGTCAAGAGCCAATAAAGCCCATATTAATAATTGTAAGTGGTTAATCCGCAATTAATAAAGGAACCACAGATAGTTGCAAATGGGCCGTAGTATTAGATAGATGGTATTAGTAATAAGTGGTATTGACCCGTGGTATTACTCGTAGGAGTCATATATAAAGGATAGAAACTCCCTGCGAGGAGCATCGTGTCTTATTTTTGTAATCGAGCTCTGCTCTATTGGAGGTTTCCCCCTCGAAGAGGCAAGTGAACATTACTCTCTGAATAATAAAGTCATTGCCATTCTGTGTTCTGGATATCTTTTCTTCGCATATTCTGTGTTCTCGGTCTCTTTTCTTCGCATATTCTGTATTTTGGTATCATTTGCAGGTTAAGAAGCATAACTAGTGGTATCAAAGCTCTTTCCAGGGCCGGTGGGATCTCCATTTAGTAGCAATTTCTTTTTTGGCTCGAGACGTGTTCCAGCGTCTTTAAACCACGGGATCTGTCATTGAGCGCATAAATCTGCAGATTTGGGGAGGCATGCACGCAGGAAATACAAGAGGTGGTCACGTC
>APFE030303084.1:0-36120 GCA_000404065.3 Pinus taeda
ATACATATTTATACATGTCGAAGCATCCAATACCATGGACCGAAAACCATCGCGTCCAAAAAACATGTGCGAAAATCATGCACAAAACCATAGGTGGGTCCGCCCAACCTAACATAGGGTCCAAAACCAAAAACATAAAGTGGGGTTACGGGTACCCTCAAACCCCCTGTTAAATATGTGGAAAGAATATAACACAACCCAACATACTTCACTCATTGTACTTGGGGAATGTGTATAAAGTGATAGTTTTATGTATATTTATCATTGTTTGAGTTTGTCTAATTTTTCATGATGAGTTAGTTTATGTCACACATGGTTCTATGTCTAAACTCATCCTATTTGCCCATCACCTTATATTCCAGATGTAGACACATCTTTGGTTTCAAAGGGAACTAATTAAATCTAAGAGAGCATGAGCACACTCTAAAACCTTGATGGAGAATCCTTCATTGTTTGGAAGTGCACCATGCGCCCTCCAAGAGCGTAAAGTGCACTTCTTAAGCCACTTTTTCCTTCCTTACTCCGAATTGTGCCCTTCAAGAGAAAAATTCTTCCTTGAGAACACTCCTTTTCTCAAAGAAGTGCTCCCTCCTTGAGCATATAGGCGCGCCCTAAAGGTGTTAAGATTCACCCTTCAACCTTCCCCAATGCACCATGTGTCCTCTAGACCCTTTGACCACATGATCACACTCTGAAAGCGTGAAACATCTCCCTTCAGCCTTCATACTTGCACCATGTGCCCTCCTAGGCCTCTTGAGTGCATGAGCACACCATGAAGGCTTGAATCCTTTATCCTTCAACCTTTAGGAGTGTGCCTTCAACCTTCAGGAGTGCGCCTTGCACCCTCCATCTCTCCCTTGAGTGAACAACACACTTGAGAAGCCCAAATCCTTCCCCTTCATCCTTTTGACTTGTGTCATGCGCCCTCCCTTGGTTGTCTCCTTCCCTTGAGCGCATGTCGAAGTGTCAAAGCCTTTCCCCTTCGACCCTTTAACCTTTCAAAGTGAGCCTATGTGCCCAGAAGCCATTTTTGTCCCTCTTGAGCACACTAAAAAGGCATGAACAAAAAATATGCATAAAACATGGTATAATATGATATTTTCATGTTGATGGTTGCTTTTCATGAGTGGCTGCAAATGTAGGTATTCCAAAAACATCTTGGCAAGCACGCATGAGGAAGATAGGGAAGGGAGAAAAAACAAAGGAAGTTACATGAAGAACAAATAACACACTTGAATATTAATGATCAAAGCACCTCAAAGACTCCATTACATTAAAGACCCTTTGGAGGGTGAGCACATCAATGATTGAAGCTACATGAAGAATGAAGATAAAACTGGAAACCATGTCACCACTGGATAAATTCCATGCCATAAGTAACTATCAGCCCTAGTTGTCAAAGATAGTGACGTGTCAAGTCTCATCACATGATGATGTGGAAGTCATGATTCATTTGTTGTAATCATTGTATAGATAAATAAGTGGAATTCCAAGAGTCATGTATGAACTAAAGAGTCATCAAAGTCCAAAAGACATGTAATATCAAAAGTCATATATAATTCCAAGAGTCATTTGAAATTCCAAAGGTTGTAGAAGTCCAAAGGCCACTAGAAGTTGGAAAGTCAAGAGTCATGAGGATGTGAAAGGTCATGCTCTAAGTTATAAATAGATCCTCATTCCTCATGTAAAGGAATTTTAAAATTGGCTTCTCCCACAAGGAATTAGAGAGACAAAGTTAGTACTTTTGGGGAGCAAGTAGTGGCTCTAACGCTCAACTATTGGAGCTAGTGATTTTCATTGTATTTATGTATCTTGGGACTTTGTCTTAATATCGAAGCCTTCCAAGCCAACACAATTTCACACATGGATTGTGAACTTTTCTAAGACTATTTTTTGAATGTTTATGGTTCATGTTTTCTTTCACATGTAATGGAGTAATTGAACTATTTTGGTGACTCTGGTGCTTAGTTATTCAAAATGTGTTGTTATGCTTATAATGATCATCACATCTATGTGAACTATATCCCTTAATGGCAGATGAGAATTTATCTTTCATGTCTATCCATTAGGATAGTAATATTAATTCTCTCTTAGAGGCTCAATTTATTTTCCCCTCTGCAGTAAGAGAAACTTGACACATTTGTAATTCAACACTCAGAAGGCACACTCGCTTGCTCATTCAAAAGTACATTTTCACTTCTCTCTCATGCTGACAGCTAAAGCCAAGGTGTATCTTTAAGTAAATGGTAGTCAAGTCGTATTCCATATGGGACTCCTACACCAAACAATGTAAGGTCTAGTTGGGACCTTATATTGGGGGAATCCCCTGTATGTTGACAGTATCCAACATCATCAATAGAAACCCACATAGTTATTCCTTTCAATAATCTCAAAGTTGGTTTCATCACGAAGTTAGAAAATGATTCTTTTTTTATTGATCATCATGTAATAATAATAATAATAAGCGTAGTAAAATATTAAGGGTTAAAGTATAATAACTTCATACTATTCAATATTATATTTTATATTTCTAAATATATATTGCCAATTTTGTAAGATACAAATTATTTTGTCCAATTTGTGGGTTGATTCCACAAAGCATACTAAAAAATCATTGCATACACAACCATACCATCCATACCATACCGGATGTCACAATCCACCAAACTAGCCATCATATGAAGTCATCATACCAACCATTAGAACCCATTGTACTAATGACCATAAACCACTACACCTGACACCAAATCTAGTCATTGTACAAAATTTTATAATTGATCATGTTAGCCATGGTACCAACCACCACAATTTTTTTACACTCTATCTTGTATATTTTTGTTACACAATATTTTGTCACACCTCTCGTACTTTCTTGTGACATACCCTGAATTTCCCGAAACCTGGAAATCATGCAGTGTACTTATCCTAATATGTAGCTTAGATCCTCCCTAAAACACTGATGGAAAAATGCCTTCAGCTTCCCCTAAAGGAAAAAGCTCTAAAACCATAATTTGAGGATCATCGCTCCCCTGACATTGGAGACCTGTTCTAGTCGCTAGCTGCACTATACTAGCTTCGCGATTCCAACACATTTTTGGCTTGGATACCTGTGATGATCTTTAAAATGCAATTTTTCCCAAAGAGGATAAGAAGCTTCATGATCTAGAGTCTTCCATAACGACGAGCTAGAGGTTGTTTGGCATGGATGAGGTCAAGTTATCTCAACTTGGCCCTTTTGTCTTATCCCTATGAGCTACCTCCTTGAGATGAGGGCATTCTCCTATTTTTGGAGATATCTTAACCCCTTTCCCTGCCTATATAATCATCTTTTCCAATTCCAAAATGGTTGGTCTTTGGCTATTTGCACCCTTATGCTAAGATAGTGCCTACATGCTACTCATTTGGCTTGGAGAAGGAGTGCTTGGAGAGCTTGAGCTTGGACTTGTATATTCACTCAAGGAGAGCTTATTGACATCAAGGCTTGGTTGTATGCTTCCTCCTTTATTCTATTAATGTATACAACTGTTGGTTCACTTTCCATAAATGTGTGTGTTAATGGATAATTTATCTTAATTCTCCTTGATCTATTAAGTAGGTTACATTTGATTACGCTATTTGTACTTGTCTTTGATCTCTTGTGTAGGCATTCAAATGCTGTGAGCAGTAGGGCTGAGCTCGAGGTGAAAGTGATTTGAGGTCTTCAACAAAGGAGGATGTTATAGCATTAAAACGAGGTAGGCCATCTTCCTCTTCTCTCATTTTGATTGTAATTTAGGAAAGTGTCTTGTATATCGTCACGTAGGTTGCTATTCCTACTCATTGGGCTAGAGGGATCGTCTTTGTCTGCAGAGAGGATTTTCCTAGACAATAATTGGTCATCAGGTTCATACATCTGTATGCTTTTTCCACTTTCGAAAATTCTATTCTAGCCACCACTTCCTTAAACTTATGAAATTGGAGTTGCATTTCTACACCATCACATCTTAATAAATCTAGAGAGAATGAATAGTTACAAGTAAATAAAAATAAACCCTTATTTTAAATCAATTTTTTTTAATGGAAATGAACCAAAAGCAGAAAGGTTCATTAAGATTATAATTTAAAATTCAATTTTGAAAGAGAACATACATTCAATTCTAAATTTAAAATTTTACTTGTATACATGGTATATAAGTTAAATTAAAATTGGGCTTGTAACGAAGAAAGCCACCATCAAATGACTTGCAATAAAAACTGAAAATTAAAGGTCATCATAATGAAGATGAAGTCATAGAGCCACAAAACTTATGGATAATATTTAGAGGTTGCAAGAAGAATTATAGGACAAAAATGACACATTAATAGATAAAACACCAACAATATTGGATGGTAGAATTAACAAATTAGTACACGATTTTGAAAGAAAATGGTAGACTTAATAAGAAATGGAAACAATGATAGGGACAAATAATAAGGATAACTAACAAGCATAAAGAAAGGATTGAACCAAAAACTAAAAGATTATATGAGATAATGTTAAAGCCCTTATATCATGAAAATCCATCAGTAAGTCCAAACTTATTGATTCAAAATAATGAAAGAAATTAAGGTATAATGAGTTATCCCAATAAAATAAAAATAATAAAACTTAAAATTGATAATAAAGAAATGCTAAAAGTATCATTTCTATCAATATCATTCACATGACGAAATATGAATGAAGAAAAGTGTCCCAAAATGAAAATATTACTTGAAAGAACTAATACAAGAACCAACTAAAATAATATATTCCATCTATCTAAGGAAGATTGATGCGACCCAAGAAAACATGAAAGAAAACCTAAATTCCATTATCAACCATAAAGGGGAAATTAAAACTGAATATTGTGAAGCTAAAAAAAATCATAAAAATAAAAATGTAAAAATACTTATGGATTTTGACAATAGTCATAACTGAATAGATGATAATCTCACATGTAACTAAAACAATTTGTATACCCATTAAGGACCTCACAATCACAATATTTGATGGAAATAAAGTCAAACTACTAAGAATATTTTACTAAATCTATGTTTAAAAATAAGAACTATAACTTCAAATATAATTCTACACTCAAACAATCAATGAGATGGATACAGTGGTAGGCACCAAATGGTTGATTTAGTTGGCGACTTACACCACCAACCTCAAAGAACAATTCATGGGAGTAACTAGCAACAACAATATTATATATTAAATGGGGTTCAAATTCCACTCTCAAAAAAATGTGATTTACAACTAATGAAGAATGGGGCATGAAAAACAAATAAACATGTAACAATAAAATCAAGCCAAGGCAAAGAATCAATTGAAGATTTCTAAACTTAAGATTGGAAGAATGTATATTACATGGGAGAATCATTGTTCACACTCAACAAAAAGGTCAAAATATTTCAAACTATGTGAAATGTTGCACACACTACAAAATAATATCACTAGCATTCAAATCAAGGATGAAGTCAAACCCTTACAACTAAATAAAGATGATGTCATAAAGAGAACATGATTAGCTATAGAGAATCTAATTTACTGTGCTTTGCAAATAAAAATCCTTTAATGGGATGGAAATGGAATAAACATCATCATCATAATAATATTAAGATTAATGAAACATAAAGGGTTACACACCCCCTTCACCTCATGACTAATCAATGTTTATTTATGAACCAACATGAAACTCATTTTAATTGAATCATAATATTCACTTTTGTAATTATATATGTTAATATAAATTTCCAATTCAATAATAAACAAAAGATGTGTTCCTGTTTTGTGAACCACTTCTCTGAGTATTTTGGAACAACACATCAAGTGACGAGAGGGGAGGTGTCTAGCTAGGCAAGTAGACATCCCCAAGGCAATGATTATATATAAAGAAGAGCTTATTCCAAGACTTACCTGAGCTTTATATCTCCATGGATTAAGGATTTAATCCCTTGAGACAAATGAAGAAGGACATCCATACATGCATCATTAAATGTGGTACATGTCAAAGGAACATGGTGTTGAAGAATGTAACTAGTGTGGGTCTTCATAATAGTATTTTAGTAATGTATTTATCAAAAGAAATGAAATAAAAATTATTTATAAAATAAAACTTTTATTGACTTATTAAAGCATGGGTTTCATGCTTGGGTCAATGGTCAATAGGTCAAAGAACCCATTGAGTTCTATAAGATTCTTTTGTTGAGTAAAAGTCAAAATTTTATGTAAGAAACCCTTCTTGGGTCCTTGATTTCAAAGAAAGAAAATATTTCAGTGTCAAATTAAAGTCTCGCCTCTCCTCCATCAAGTCAGCCTTGTCTCCTTACAAGTCAGCCTCCTCAAACAAGATAAGTTGACCTTATGAAAAATCAAAAAATAATATATATATATATATATATATATATATATATATATATATATAATATATATATAATAATATATATATAGTATATATATATATATATATTATATATATATATATATAATATATATATATATATAATAATTATATATATATATACTATCACTTTAACTTGTGGTGCATTCAAAGTACTTCAATTTGCAATTCGATGAGAAGAAAACTTGCGACAAATGTAAGGGAAAATACATAACCGAAACATTGTATACCAGACTGAAAATTGATAAGAATACAGGACCAAAGCATGGCATGAATACAAGACCGAAGCATGACAAGAATACATGATTGAAGCATGATAAGGCTATAGGACCAAATCATGGTATGGCTACAGGATGAACATGGTATGACTATAGGATCAAAGTATGAATGTAAGAAACCGAAATTACAGTCTAAATGAGGATGGGCACTTAAATGAACTACTTGTCATTGAAGAAATGAACAAGCTGATGTGTTATTTTGGAACAAGGCTTACTTTATGGATTGAAGGTGCTCTTAATCTAGTAATAAGGGTCTTAGTCATCTCAACTTGATTTGAATTTTCTATTGGAAGAGTTTGAATAGGTTTTTCCCTCCTTAGGGGTCCCTGGATGAGTGCCTACATCATGTGTTACTTTGTTGTATTTGATTTTTTGGAAATTGTATTGATGATAAACATATAATAATAAAGAAGAATAAGTAAGAATATATCACAAGAAATTGTCAAGTGAAAGAGAAATCATTTAAAGAAGAAACCATAACTATGCTACCCTAGATTTCTCAACATGGTATTAGAGATAAGGACAGATATTCAAGGCAACTAGAAGATCATTATTGAGCAAAAGAAATAGGGTTCAAGCCTTTTCATGAAGGACATAGGAGGAACGATTTGAAGTAAGTTAATTTTGGACATATCCCTGTAACTAGGTCGTAGGCCTGAAATAAAGGATCAAATGCATCTAAAAGAAAGCTTGAGTACCACCATTATGGAATTCTTAGAAGAAAAGATTATATCTTATTCAATACTAAGTCCTTTGATAAAGGAATCAAAGTTCTATGCTCAAATGGTAGGGTCTGAAAGTATTCCATCAATAATCTAAGTTTGAAGGTACAGGAAAGGATTGAAGGTATATTACTATCAAAAGAGTATAATTTCTTGAATGCAAGGACCAATAAGAGCCATCTGAGTTCTAAGTCAAAGAGTCATTCAAAGTTAATCCAAAGTGATCAATGCTCATGACATTTTACCATATCAATTCTTGGTGTCACCTAAGAAGGTACAAAGTATAAGTTTATGTGAAAATGATTACAGGGAGACTGAATCCAATACTTAAAATCCTAATTTCCAACAAAGATCATTCTTAAGAAAGGGACCAAAAGTCAAATTTATTGGAAACATTGTAGACCTATTCAAAAGACCTAAATCTATAGCCATCTTTATAATTAAAGGACTCAAAATAAAATTCTATGAAGGAAAAATGATAACCCATGCATATATATTTACAGAGGGCAAGCCTTACTGTGATATTACAATCGACCTTGAAGGATCTCATAACAAGACTTTTAAGAAGTTCAAATCAGTAGAACATAATGTTAGTTTAAGAAAGTTAAAGAGTATTCTACCATCAAGCAAAACCTATCTCAAAAGGGAAGCAATCTACATCAATTGACATATAGGAATTTCATTCAATTATAGTCAATGAAGAAACATATTAGAACAAATTCAAAATATTCATCAGGTATGTATTGGTACTACTCTTTATGTTTTCTTTTAGTCATGTAACATGTGTATGAAGATTGCAAGAATAAGGAACAAGCTCAATAGAATTTCAAGACAAAGCTATGTGAGGATATGTATGACTTGCTAACACTACAGTTTGTAAATAGTTAGAAACTATATTCCTTGAACAAGAATAAATGGTGTCTAGAGTTTGTAACATAAAAAATAATGAAAATTTTAGATAATTATCACCTTATTGCATTTGCATATTTTGTGCTTGTCAAGAAATATTGAAAGTATATATGAAGAATGTTGACTTGGTAAATCAAATCTTCAAAGCTCGAGTTGACAAATAATGAGATGAACTATGAAGATGATACCATATTTCAAAGGGAGCCCTTCATTAAATTTACTAGGTTTGTAAAAGGAGTAACTCAAGGCATGTGTAGAAAATTTATAGAAAATCTTCTTCATATTACAAATTGGGGTAATTTTGAAAATTTGATACTAACTCTTTCTTGTCTAGGATTATGAATCATATAGATTGTTGTTAGGTTGATTAAGCATAGATTAAATCTACCCTTGTTATACTATCAGTTTTTCATTTTTGTGAAACCATAACCTTTAAGGTTCACTATAAAACCCTAGCCTCTTGATGCTAAGGGTATGTTGATTTTAATATTGAAACCCTAAGGGTTATTAAAAATTCTAGAACATATGATGAAATCCTATTCTTTTGAAGTTTAAGGTTTTGATAATGTCTTGATAAAAACCCTAGTCCTTTAGGATTTGTTGTTAATGTCTAGAAACCCTCGATTTTTAGGGTTTAGTAAATTAAGGTTCATAATAAAAACCCTTGTAAATAACTATAGTAAGATCCTAAGGGTGAAACCCTAGGTGTATATTCATCTGTATAATCGAAACCCTAATCTGAATGAAATTATTGTATATCTAACTTTGATGTATTGATCTCCCTAAGTAGGTATGAATATTGAATTCCAGTGCATCCTAGATATGTATATGCAAGTATGATAATTTATTTGTTTATACTTATGTTTTAATTTGTAAAATATAGGATTTGCAACAAAAACCTAGTATATGTTGATATTCTAGGATATGATGATATTTTTTTCAATATGATTTAGTTTTGATGATAAAATTTGGGGTTTGAAACAAACCCTAGTAGAGTATGTATAGTACTATGATTGGATTTTTATTTAATTGAATTACAAATATATAAGGCTTTGTGTCTCGAAGATGGAGTCTAGGGTTTATGAGAAAATTATAGCAAGAAGTTGAAATCTAGTATGTAAAAAGAATGTAACCGTTCTTGTTTATGAACCTAACTACATTTAGGTATCTGATGTCTAAAGTTTGAATTTTTTGATGCTTCCATTATAATGACTTGATTGTGATATAGTTAATTTCATGCTTATGTATATTTATTTATTTTTGTACTTGCTATTAAAGTTTTGCAGGCACACAATCTTCATGATATTGAAAGACATTAGAAATTAAAGATGATGATAAGCATGATGAAGGAAGTTGATCAAGATGACCTTGATACCAAAAGAAAGAGTGAAGTATTGAAAGGATGAAGTTTATCCAATGTATGAAGTTGTTGATCTCCCTAAGTTGAGAGGGAGCATGGATAGAAGAAAAGGTATATCTCCCTAGTTGAGAGGGAGGGCATATTATACTTTAAATAAAGAATGAAACCAAAGTACTACAAATAAATATTCATGATTCATGAAGTTGCAATGAAAAGACCTGAGAAGTACTGAAGTTGTATTTGGTGTTGCTGAAGAAATATTTCGACAAGATGCATTTGGATAACTTGATGATTATATAAGAAACATCCAAATGATCGGGGACCCAAATATTTGTGTTTACTTGAATATGAATTTAAAGTTTTATAATTGATTGGGGTTGTGATTGTGCAGGATCTCTCCATAAAAGGTTGAACGTTTGAAGCATGCTTGGATTGGTGGATATATCTGATTTAGTTGATTAGGAGAGATGAAGAATATTATGGAAATATTGTTGGGAGGACATCTGATCAGCCAATGTGTTGATTTATAGATCCTGAAGTAGGGAAGGTGGCATTGGCCATGGAGCTATGACCATACATACACACCTATATCCCTCGTTTGGTGGTAGAGCTTAAAATCCTGATGGTACCTGCCTCTCTACAACATAAACATCTTGTAGAAACAACATGAGAGACTTGCAAAACTTAGCCCCTTTTTCCATAGAAGGACATACTTTATACTAAACCTCCATCCCATTCTATGTTTCATTACCCTCTCTCTATGTGAGTTGAACAATAATGTGCATAATTTCTCATTAATCATGTGCCTACTCATATGAAAATGTGGATTCAAGGTATTTCAAGCCTTGTCTATATATTAATAAAAATATATCTTGTACATCACACCCCTTTCTCTTTCTAAATGCAACTCATAAGCATGTTTATGTTGTTTCCCTATCAAGAATTTTAATTGCTCCTAAATAATAGAAAGCTTATAATTTCTACCACACATGATCCTCTAAACCTCAAGCTCAATTTTCCTCTTTAATAATGTGCCTTCTCCTCGGTTTTTTCTTCATTACTAAGAGGCCTTGTGTAAGATTTGAAATCCCTACAACCACAATGGATGTATTCATACCTTCATTGATGGATGGTCCATAATGTGAATTATAAATCATCTCATCCAATGCTACTATTTGAGCCTTTGATGAGTTCTCTATAAGAGGTGATTCATGATTCTTTTGTTGCAAACTATGCCTCTCCTTAAGTTCTTGAAAATTTGAATATTTTTCATGCCTAATCATCATAAGAGGTTCACCCATCAAATCTTGAGTGTCATTGTCACTATCATCTTCTTGTGTTATGGTATTTGTTGATGACAAGGAATGTTCTTATCCATCCCTTTATTCTTTTACCCTTTCTTCATTAGCTAATATATCCTTCCCTTGTAGTAAGGAATTGTCGTCATGATCCGTAGTTACCACTTCCACTTTGCCATCAACACCATTTGGATGTGATAGATTTTTTCCCTCACTAACTCTACCAAAGTGACCAACTGCCCACATTTCCTAAAATGGGGGGAAATTTTGCTTCTTTCTTATTTGGTTCTTACCATTGCTAGAATATCCTATGACTTGTAACCCCATTGAAATTAATTCCTTTTCAGTTAGCTTCTTTGTGAACCTCTTAATGATATTCTCAACCATCCATTTTGATAATTCATAAGCAACAAGTGAAACAACTTTCTCCTTCCTCCAAATAGCCAACAACTTTGATCACAACCACTTGTAAATGACATCCTCTTCACCTAAAATAAAAGACAAAATATTGTGCATGCTATTTTTAACCATGTTTGGAGGATGTTTTCTAATGTTGGTTAAGAGGCACTAGAATATTTGAAGAAGAAAATCATCATACTCTAGATCGAGCATAATGGCACAAAATATTGTTGTTGCAATAATGTCTAAAGAACTTGAGCTTCTTATCAAAGGTAGGATACTTGATATCATGCAATCCTTAGAATATTTACACAAGCAATTGTAGAACCCTTATTAAAATATCATCATTATAGGGGGCAAATAGGAGAAGTTCTTCTTATGACCTCTCTGAGGCAATAAGAAACTACAAGTCTTACCTCCTTACAAGGGTGTTCCATAAATCTCTGTTGGATTAAGGAAATAATTAATGGCTTCAAATCCCAACTTAAAATATTCTGATTTGATTGGGTTACCTAAAAAAAAATGATTCCAACTCCTCCAATTTAGAGAGGACATCTCCTATTTTCATGAAGTTCAAATTTGACCTCGGTATGAACAACCAATTTCCCACTTCCTTTTCTTTTTGCATATTCCTATGTTTCTTGGTTTAGAGAGCAACATGGACTCCCTTTGAAAAGGATTTGTTGTTAAGCATTTCTCTTTTCTCTCTCAAAACATTATTTTCAAGGAACTCACTTTCATATTGCTATATTGATTTAAGAGGAGTGTCAATTTCTTGATTTACTGTTAATCCCATCAAGCTATAGCTATTCCTTTCAAATTATTCCCTTAAAATGGTCTTAGAGACATTTCGTTAAGAACACATTTTCTCAATGTGTTATTTCGTGGAGCCCTTCAGATCAAATACTAAGGTTACCTTGTTTAATGCCCCATCAATTACAACACTTCATCTTTAGCCTTTTCAAACTTGATCCTTCAACTCTACAATACCCATAACCATAGGATGATAGTACCTTCATCACTCAACCATGACTTGATTCTTGAACAATTAATGCCTTATAGGTTTCAACCTCCAATAGTTGTTGTTGTTGTTGTCTCTTCTTGCACATTATCAATAGACCCAAATTTCTACTGCAGAAAATGAAATGACCCTTATAATATTTTTGTGGTTTCTTCCTCGACCTCGATCTACATTCTTTTTTAGCCATCCTAGGGTTAATTATCTTGACCCCTGGAAAATCCTCCACATGTTGTTAAATCAACATGGAAATATCTGAGCTTCCTTAATGTGGCTATGATTTATGTAGTTCTCGACCTGAAAACTTGTCCCCATATGGTAACGTGGTTTGGAAATATTTCACCCCCCTTCAACTTCCTTAATTTGGCTAGTGTTTATGTTGTTCAACCCTCTCCCACTCATGCACTAGTATAGATTTACGAGGTAATTACCAAATGAATAAACTGAAATATGAAACCCCCCCAATTCATACACACAACAAAAATATATCAACATAACAATGATGCACTATTGAAAAAAATGAATTGTTTAAAGATCTAGTTCAAGATTGTTGTAAGGGAACAACCAAGATAGTTATCCTTGACCAGATAATCAATTACATCAAGCCATTGCAATACCAAGTTGAGTTCCTTTCAATGAATTCTACCAGATTGTGTGCCACTATGCTCGACCTAGAGTGTGATGGTTTGATTCTTCATATATTCCAATGCTTCTTCACCAACATCAGAGAAAATCATCCAAACATTGTTAAAACCAACATGCAAAATATTTTGTCTTTATTTTCAGGTGAAGATGATTCCATTTGCAAGCAGTTTCTATAAAATTTGTTGGCTATTTGGAGGAAGGAGCAGGTTGTTTCGCCTACTGCTCATGAATTCTCAAAAGGGGTGGTTGAGCATAACATTAAGAGGTTCAAAATGTAGCTAACTGAAAAGGAACTAATTTTAATGGGGTTGCAAGTCACAAGATATTCCAACAAGGGTTGAACCAAATAAGAAGGAAACAAAATTTCCATCCATATTAGGAAATGTGGGCAACTAGTCACCCTGGTGGAGTTAGTAAGGGAAAAAATATGTCGATACTAAATTGTGTTGAGGAAAAAGGAGAAATGTTGACTATGGACAACAAAGATAATGCCTTACTATAAGGGAAGGATATGATATCTAGTGAAGAATGAGTAGAATATGAAAGGTCTAGCGATGCACATTCCTTGTCATCAATGAATACCATGACACAAGAAGATGATAATAGCAATGGCACTCAAAATTTGATGGGTAAACCTCTTATGATGATTAGATATGAAAAATATTCATACATTAAAATACTTAAGGAGAGACATAATTTATAGAAAAAGAATCATGAATAACCTCTTCTGGAGATCTTATCAAAGGCTCAAATGAGAGTAATGGATGAGGTGGTTAAACATTCACATTATGGACTAGCCATCATTGAAGGTATGAAGACATCCATTGTGGCCACATGGATTTTAAATCTTATTGAAGGAATATTAGTAATGTAGTAATGAAGGAAAAACTTAAAAGGCTAAAAGGCACAATATGAAAGAGGTAAAATGAGATTGAGGTATGGAGGATCATGTGCGCTAGAACACTACCAATATTTCTAATATTGAGGAGCACTTAAAATTCATGATAGGGAAACAACATAGACATACTTTTGAGTTGAATTTAGCAAGAGAAAGGGGTCGGGTGTACAATGACCCTCTTTAGAAATACATAGAAAAGGCTTGTAGTAATTATTGAAGAAAGTGTAACTAGGTTCGACCTTCATGACATTGTAATTATGAATTTTGTAAAATGAAATTATTATTCCTTGATGCATGGGTTTCATGAGAAAGAGGATTATTTATTTAGTGGCTCCCATTAAGAGCCTTAGGATGTCAAAGAGTCAATGCCTTGTATAGAAAATTCTAAACAACCCTTCGAGACAAGCACAATCCTCCAAGATAAGCACAAGAAGAAGTTTGCAATAAAAATGATGATAAGAATAGTCAATTCAGCCAACAAAACAACATAAATAATAGCCATGTCGGTTCAAATGAAATGACACAATAGTTCACACTCATGTTAGCTTATTTATGGAGGTATAACCACTATAAATACCCCAATGAACTTCACAGAAAGTACAAAAAAAATCTCGGACTCGTCTGCAACTTTGGATGGGTACAGGAAGAAGTGCAGGAGGATCTCGCTGATAGTTACAGTGATAACTTCAGAAACCTCCCTGAAATCTTGAACAAGTAACTTAGTGCAAGAACCTCAGATGAAGACAAAGTTACAATATTTTGGTTGGAGAAAGACTCTTAAGGTTCTCGGATGGGTATTACAAAGTTATATACTATCTCATAGTCTTGACATAAGTATAAGAAGGATCTCAATACTTTGTCTTAATAGATGTACTATAAACACAGTCACAATGATCACTGTCTCATAGTATTAGTGTATTCATGAAGAAGAGTATCTTAGTGATCATATAGTCTCGACATATCTTCTAGATACAATCATGATCCCAATCACAATCATGGTATAGGCAATAAATATATCGGTGGTAGTGAAGCAAGGTGAAATAATGATGCTATAGAGATGAGTTCGATGAGAAGGTTGTAATTATCTAAGTAAAACAATGATGAAGTAGTACTGATGATGATCTCAACTGCAACAAAGAAGAGGACTGATGTCTTGGTCTTGGAGTGGCATAGTAGTTCAAGGGTCATGGTCTTGGTATTCGTCAATTGGAATATCTATAATAAGAATTTTTGTGGGGGTTTTCCTCTCCAAGAGAGAGAGGTTTTGGCTCTGGCAGAATGCCAACATCTTATGTTCTTGTCTCTTTTTTTTGGTATCTATTTGATGTCCTAAAGGAGACACACTCTAATAATAATAAGTGAAGATAAGAATAAGAAGAAAACTAAAAAACACTTCACAAATAGTTATCATGCTAAGAAGAATCTCATTAATTACACTAGCCCTAGGTTCTTCAACATGGTATCAGAGCTAAGGTGTTGAAGTCAAAGGAAGGGAAACAAAAGAGACATACTAGGATAAATATTCAAGAAGGGAATCGAAACGAGTTTAAGGGTTTTTTCAAGATTAAAGGATCAAGTCTACAACAAGAAGTAGACAAAAACAAGGTAAATCCACATCAAGAACTTGGGTCTCCACAACACCATCATCAGAAGACCACCAAGACTCTCATCAACATATCTAAAAAGCTATGAAACTCAAAGGACCTCAAAATTAAGATCTTATCATCTTGGAAAATATTCAGGTAGTCAAGACCTACCCTACAATTGAAGGCAAGCAGGCACTATCATCTTCAAGGCTATAATCAAGCAAGGATCATCTCCTTATCCAAGAAGAAGATCATCCAAGGAAGCAACAAATCATCCTCATCAAAAGGGAGCAATATTTTCTATTGAAAGGCCTTCTCACTTAAAAGAATATCATCTAAGAAGAAGCCCTCATACATCTTCTTCATCAACATGATCTAGGTGAATATTTCATCTTCACATGACAAGTAAGTATCTTTTCATTCTATAATCAAGTTTGATTAAATGATTTCATTATTGCAAGGAAATCTATAGGTTGAATGGGTCATCAAGATTCCTTGCATGAAGAAGGAGGATAGTCATAGTCCTCTAAGTAGTTGAATTCATTAAAAGGTCTCGTTTGAATTTATGGAAAGGGATACTTATAAGATCCCCTCATATAGCAATATTGGAGACATCAAAGAAAATGTATAAGAAAAACTCACTCTCTGAAGGTGCAATGAAGAAGGTCACGTGAAATCTAATATACATGAAAGTAAAGGGCATCAAAGGATGTAGGATATATTCATAAGGTCCCACCTACAAAGATCTAGGAAGGAAGATAACCATCACTGATCTATAATGCAATAACAGATAATCAAGGTAACAAATATCCATGGGATAATAAATTTACCTCATTCGACAACTTATGGTCTCTATGCTAAATAGAGAAAGACAAGTTGATGGTAGGAGTATTGAAGGTTAAAGGAATAAAACATGTGTAGAAAGAAAAGACAAGTTTGGTCCTCAAGCAAGACAAAATAAGTATAGATAAAAGATTAAATGCTATGGAAATATTATAAAAAGAATCTCATATCACTGGAAATATGGAGGAAGCTTAAGAAAGGGATCAAGGAAAGAGGAAGTAACAAATTTATTCTATGAGTAAGATGTTATCCCTCACAAAAGGGTCATATCATAACCTCCTAAATCGTCTGTTATAGATATGACCAAGTTAATAAGATGCATCATGGCATTATGGAAGCATTAGAAACAAGAGCTCGTGACATCATCATGGGAATCATGAAGGAAAAAATCCATGACAGACAAAACATGAAGGATATAGCTTGTAGGAACCTCAGTGGACATTGAAGGAAATGAAGAAGTCATCTAGGACAAGGCTCATCATACATCAAGTCAAAAAGGAAACATCTGATAGTTGGGGATATATAATAGCCTAAAAATTCTTTAATGAAATCCTCATCATAGATTTCACTAACCTAGAGAGGAAGCAAGTGTTTCAATAGGAACTCCAAGTTATGGAATCCATGAGATGATGATGTAATGACATGAAGCAGATCAAGGGATTAAAGATCAAGGAAGCTACTAGAAGAAGCCTCGATGACCTGAAGGTATAAGGTATGTATGCTTATGTTTAATATTATAATTTCATGTCATTTGATTGGAGGTAGCATGGATCATTACTTCTAACTTGAGAAGCACGCTCAAGAGAAAAATATCTCCTCCTATTAAAGGATGCAGGAAGGCATAAGTCACACTAGATGAAATCAACACAATATGTCCTCATATGAAGTATGAGGTGGTTAAATAAAATTAAGAAACTCTGTTTGAAAGCTCCTGGGAATGGAATGTGTGAGGAAGGAAGAGATCATGATATATGCAACCATGATGAATACAATCAACATCCAAAATACCAAGAAGATTTGAATAGGAAATCTCCCAAAAAGATACGAAGACTCTGATGAAAGTTTGAAAAATATGAAGACCCTTGACAATGGATATCTTTGGGAGATGTGTCAATAAGTGTGAAGGATGTTGATACCTACAAGAAGATGTCATGATGAAGAACCATCTCATAAGGTATGAGCTGATTTAATATGATGTTTTGATTTCTTGAATAATATCTGGATAATGCAGGGCTACTCGAACAAGAGTTGTAAATACTAGTACAACTAGCATTCAAGTGATGGATGGAAGAAGCATGATGAGAAAGAAGTAGTCATATAACGTAGGTTCCATATATGAAGAAGACAACTTTCCATGAAGAAAGGAATGTCATGATGAACTAAGTAGGAAAGTGATCGATGGATATTGCCTTACAAGGAAGAAGCTCAATTGATTTTCATGACATCAAGGAGAGAAGTTGATCAAGCAGGTGAAGGACCCACGAAGAAGAATTTGTTGATGTATAGAAGAGTCCCTAACTAAGAGGGAGATTTGATAGTTCCATGATCAAGAGGGGGCTTGGATTGGATCACCCATGATTAAAAAGGAGTGACAATTGTGTTTTTCTATTTCATGTGTCATGCACTAGACCATGAATAACAACCGTAAGTCTAGGTGAAGGGCATGAAGGGAAATGTAAATACATGATATCCTCCCTAGTTGAAAGGGAGAGATAGACATAAAATTCTTGTATTCACTTTGGAATAAAGAATGGAGGATTGGGTAACCATCTGGCATATGATGCTCTTTTAGGATGTGTAGGGAATCCAAGACAAAAGCAGGCAAGAGGACTAATATTCTTTGAGGGCTGGGAACCCAAGATAAGAATAGTCCTAGATGATTATATTCAATGAACACTGAGGTGGGTATGTACCTTGAGAGACAATGATGAAGGTGTCTATAGTCATTGGTATTTCCAACATTGTTCTCTCATCTAATGAGAGATAGAGTTGTTAGTCAAGGCATTGTTGTGGAAACATTGTTGGTTACTATGATGCTATATAGATGGGTTACCAATTCAATTATTCTTATGAGAAATCCTTAAAATTGAGAATGACCAAGTACCATCATGAATACCTCCCTAGTTAATATGGAGTGTTGAAGAAAGTGGAACTAGGTTCGGTCTTCATGAAATTGTAATTATGATTTTTGTAAAATGAATTTATTATTCCTTGCTACATGGGTTTCATGAGCAAGAGGTTTATTTATTTAGTGGATCCCATTGAGAGCCTTAGGATGTCAAAGAGTCAATTTCATGTATAGAAAAGTCTAAACAACCCTCCAAGACAAGCATAATCGTCCAAGACAAGAACAATCGTCCAAGAAAAGAACAAGAAGTATGCAATAAAAATGATGAAAATAACATTCAAGTCAGCCAATAAAACCACATAAATAATAGTCATGTTGGCTAAAATGAAGTGACACAACATTTCACACTCATGTCAGATTATTTATGGAGGTATAACCAATATAAATACCCCAATGAACTTTGCAGAAAGTACAGACAGAATCTCAGACTACTCTGCAATTTCAGATGGGTACAGGAAGTGCAAGAGGATAGAATATTGGTGATAGTTACAGTGATAACTTCGGACACCTCCCTGAAATATCAAACAAGTAACTTAGTGTAGGAACCTCAGATGAAGACAAAGTTACAGTATTTTGGTTGGAGAAAGACTCTAAGGTTCTCGGATGGGTACTACAGAGGAATATGCTATCTCATAGTCTCGACATAAGTATAAGAAGGATCTAAATACTATGTCTCAACAAATATACTATAAACACGGTCACAGTGATCATTGTCTCACAGTCTCAGTGTATTCATGAAGAAGAGGATCTAAATGATCATACAGTCTCGACATATCTTCTAGATACAATCATGATCCAAGTCACAATCATGGTATAGGAAATAAATATCTTGGTGGAAGTGCAAAAAGGTGCAATAATGATGTAATAATAACAATGATGCTATAGAGATGACTTCGGTGAGAAGGTTGCAATGATCTAAGTAAAACAATGATGAAGTGGTAGTGATGATGATCTCAACAACAACAAAGAAGAGGATTGATGTCTTGGTCTTGGTATTCGTCAATTGGAATCTCTATAAGAAGAATTTTTGTGCGGGTTTTCCTCTCCAAGAGGGAGAGGTTTTGGCTCTGGCAGAATGCCAACATCTTGTGTTCTTGTCTCTTTTTTTTGGGTAGTTATTTGATGAACGAAATAATAAACACTCTAATAATAATAAGTGAATATCAAAATAAGAAGAAAATTGGAAAACACCTCACAAATAGTTATCATGCTAAGAAGAATCTCATTAATTACACTAGCCCTAGATTCTTCAACAGTAACTTGAATCCACATTTGCATATCAATAGGTATGTGATTAATGAGCAACTTTGCACATTATTGTTCATCCCACACAAATAGAGGGTGATGACACAAAAACATGGGATGGGGGTTTGGTATAAGGTGTTTCCTTCTATTGAAAGAGGAGTCAAGTTTTGCAAGTCTCTTAGGTTGTTTCTAGAGGCTGGCTATCTTGTAGGGAGGTAGGAAAAAGGGATAGAGCTCCATTGTAATGGTATTTTATATGTGATGAAAGTAGAACAACGAAAGCATCAAGAAATTTTTTAGAAGTTTCTTAGGAGAGAAATTCGGTGGGAGGTCATGGAATCCAAAAATATTTTTGGTGTAATCGCCATATCCTATGACAGAAGTCCATGGTAATGGGGATGGAGGGATATAATGAGTTGGTACCCTACTAGACAAAGGATTTATGGGAGTTTCCTATTTGAAAATGGGATCTAGTGGTTCATCCCATCATACAATCATGCTTGATCACCCTATTGTGTAGTGGGATCTAGGTGGATCATCCTTCCATATGTCTAGGCCTGATTAAGCATGGAAGCACAACTAGAAGGAAGAATCCAAAAAAATGGTAGAAACCTGTTATACAACCATTTACCACCCTTGATAGATTTGATGCTCTGTGTTATGGCCTATGGCAACCCTTCCCTTCCAGACTTGGTCCAAAATCTAAAAAATAATGTTTTACATCCCATACATTGTTTTTCTTTGTATAAAGAGAATGTACACATGGGTCAATCCATACCCAACCCACGTATATGTGTTAAAAAAAAAAAAAAAAAAAAAAAAAAAAAAAAAAAATCCTTAAATTTGAGTAGAGTTTAAGGGTTTTACCTATTACTCACCTACTATAGCCCATGGCCCGACTGTTTCCCAACTGAAAAAACTATTTTGGAGAAGTATAAATAGACCTCCATGGGAAGGCCTAAGGGGGGAGAAAATATTAGATATTGATATTATAGTTGATTACATCCCTGATCAGGTCTGAAGAAATCCATGTGCCTTCTGCACTCCCAAGTCATAGGAAACCTCTGTTTCCTTCTTGAGATGTCCTTCATCCATTTATGATATCCCTGTGTATACCTATGGAGGAGGATTGTTGAGGCCTGGGCAGGACGGATCCAGAGAACAGTTTCGCTTGGAGCCGACGGATGACTATGGTTGTAGTTCTTTTGTGCTTTCTTTTGTTTACATCAATAAAGAGGCTTTTTCTTGTTCCTGAAGTTTATGGTCTTAATGCATTAATCTATGTTATGATTTTCTTATGAAATCTTATGTTAATTCTTATTTTCTTACATGCTTATATGACCTAACACATATATCATGAACATGCTTTCTATTACTACTGTTGTATATGATTTGCTTGAATGAGTTGCAGGTTCTAAAGCATTGGAAGAACCAGAGGGTTTAGACCCTTTGGGAACGACCTCAAACGTAGGACCTTCGGTTACTTCCTATTCTTCCTACTTCAATAGTTTAAGTATTAGGACTACCTGTTTGCATGTCTCTTTAGGTTGTATACCCTCTGCTCTGTTGGGGTTCTCAACCCAATACCCTAGGGTGACTTTACCCATAACAAAACCCTTCCCATGGAAATAGCAACATACTTTCTTGTTGGTTGGATATCACATTCGTTGGGGAAATAATCTAAGAGCAGGTTTTTTCGGGTGCACTATAGGTTAGATCTTTTGCAAGAAGCAACGAGTTTAGGAAATGGATGCAATAACACAAGAACCTAATTACCGGATAGCATATTTCTAGTCTACTCTTATGTCATATTGGAACAACAACAACTTCATGGAAGTATGGTTTTCTTAGTAGGATTACTAAAGGTGCATGATTGTGAATAAGGAGTTTAGCAACATTGAGATGATGTAGATTAAATGTATTGAAACTTCAGAAAGACTTGCTTGGGATCCAAAAACTTTTATGATGGATAATTTGTTGCATCGTGAGAAATATTTGGCCAGAGGTACTTGGATCGATAGTATCTTATTGATAAAATAGTAGTTTAACAAAGCCTTATTCATATTCATTTCGGATCCAAGACTTGGTCTTGACATACAGGTTTTTTATTTCATTAATGCAACAATAATTCTTCAAATTCATTTGGGGTCCTAGTATTGAGGTTGGAATTGCTTGGGGTCAAGCAATTTTGAGAAGGGAGGATTGTAATGTCCCTTATTCCAAGGAATGGGTACTAAATCAATAGCCTAGTCATTCCCATAGGATATAAATTAAAAATTAATGATGAAATATTAGGCATTAGTTAATTAAAAAAGTGAATAAGGAAAAAAATATTATAGATCACTTTATTAAAAGAAGAAAACAACCCATGGTATTCAAATAACCATCTCAATAAAAGGAAAGGAGGATCTCATTCAAGTGTGATTGGATATTTGTTAAATTGATTTTGGGTGTTCATTAAGCTTTGTATGGGGATTTGTAACCCTAGTGTAGATGTTCTTTGGGGTGAAACTATCCTCCCTAGGGATCAAAACTAGTTTCAGTGGTGAAACACCCACCCTAGCTAGTCGAGAGGAAGAACCACTTCAAGTTTATCAATGGTGCTTAATGAGGAATGAGGATTGATAATTCTAAGAATCCAAGGTTTGGAGATCAATGTATTTGCAATGAACCAAGATTATTTTGGTAGGATCATTTACAGAGTTTGAGTTAATTGGGGGGAGTGAAATACCTTCAAGGAGGCCAAATTATCTATGCAAGGGCCGAATTATTTTAGAAGACAAATTTATTGTTGGAGACCAAAATAATTTCATGGTGAAACTAACCTAGTATTTCAATTAGGTTCAATAATAACATGCTTGTAATTTTTCCAAAAGATTAATAAATAAATTTCGTTGGGTTTTTGTTGCAACATTTTCAATAAAAAATTGTGGTATGATTTTCCAAAATTTGATTGGAATTATTTAATTTTTTGGAAAAATTGTTCGAGAAAATTTTCAGTAGAAATTATGGGATAGAAAAATTCTCGATAATTAAAAAATAATTAAAAGGGGAAATTACATAAAAAAAAAAAAAAAAAAGTCCAATGAGATCACTTTTGTTTGCATGCAATATTATCACTTTTACTCACTTTGTCACTTTTTCTAAATTTTGTTAAATATAGGTTGATGCTCCATCTAGTCATAATCAATTTTTTTTTTTTTTTTTCCAAATGAACATTGTATTGGCATATTTATGGTTAGCAGTTTCTTTGTATGGTAAGTACAAGACGAATGCAATTGTTTTAGGTAGGAAATGGTGGTGCAATGTGAGTTTATAGTGGTTGAATGAGTGAGAGGCTATGAATGTTAATGAGCCAGTTGTTTTCCCATTAGTTTGACTTGTCATGATTGCTAGAAACTTTCCCTTCCATTTAAGTTTCAATTTGGTCAAACCTAAACCAAATTTCTCATGTTCGAGTGAGGGTAATCAAAAATTTTAAACTCAAGTGTTTTCCTAATCTTACAAATGGGGAAAATATTATTTTTGACATCTTAGGTATGAATGGCATATTTTCTATAAAAAAATCAAAAGAATAAAAGCTTTGTTGACTAATTTGTATCAGCCAAAACTTCCACCCTACTATCTGAAGTTAGTAATTATAATAACCTTTCCATAAAAAGTGTTATCACTCAAGAAAAAATCGTTTAAATTATGAGCATCACTTTTTTTTTTTAATTTGTCAAAGGGTTGGTGTCAGTTTTGGGTCTAGTCTTTTCATCTTGTTTTAGAGTCTGGTTAAGAGTCTTGTTAGTATGTCACATGGGGTTAGTTCTCTGTTTAGTCTATCATTGGTCTCATATCTCACATGAATATCATATGTCAAAACTCATTTCAAAGTTCATAGCGCAGAAACCCGGACTAGCTGATTTCGTAGCGCAAAACACCGATTTTGCACTACTGCACTACGAAATCAGGAATTTACGCTGATCCATAGCAAATCTCACCCCATCTGTTATATTTACCCAAATCTGTTGTGTTCGCATCAATAGTTGTCAGCTTATAAGGTTTCTAGTACCCCAGCAGATTGTGTTTCATTAGGTTTATCTGGAGCACTCTTTCCTTGGAAGAAGCCTTCTGTGGTAATCAGTGGAATCAACAAGGGATCAGATTGTGGATATCACATCATTTATTCTAGCACTGTTGCAGGTGCAAGGGAAGCTCTCATGTCAAGGGTTCCTTCTATTGCAATATCTTTGAATTGGAAAAAAGATGAGAGCAGCGACAGTGATTTCAAGGAAGCAGTGGAAGTCTATCTACCTTTAATATATGCTGCACTACAAGATACTGAAAAAGATCTATTTTTTAAAGGTTGTCTATTAAAGGTTGATATTCCAACACACCCATCTGCAAATAAGGGATTTAGAATTACTGGGCAAAACACATCGCGCTTGACTTCAAATTGGAAACCTGTGACTCTACATCGGCATTTGGCAGGGAAGTACATGTCCAAGGAAGAAAGCCTTGGTATTCAGCTAGCATAACTGAGTCAAGCTGCTTCTGCTGCAAGTGCAGCTCGTCGTCTTAATTTACGCAGGAAGAATGTCGAGGTGGAGTCAGTTGGAGAAGCAGGCAAACAAGAAACACAGAATGCGACAGTCAAAAAGTACTTCCGTGTTGAGTTTTCGGAGCATGAACATGGAGAAATGGATGATGAGTTTACTTCGTTGCTGGTTGCTTTGAAAGTGCGCTACAGGGAAAGAATTACCATACTACAAGAGAAAGAAAAGCAGGATCAAGCATCAATTCAGTTTTAAATACGAGCATTGCCCTTTTGCTACCACCCGTTCCTACTCAGACGATCAATCAAGTAGACTACAGGCTTCTTATAACTGGCACACCTCTTCAAAACAACCTTCACAAACTCTGTTTTCTTTTCAAGTTCTTACTTCCATAAATTTTTAGTTCTGCTGAAACTTTTGGTGACCGGTTCCAAATATCAGCTGACAATGACCAACAAGAAGTGGTTCAACAACTTCATAAGGTTCTTCGGCCATTTCTTCTACGGATACTGAAGTCAGATGTTGAAAAGGGTCTGCCTCCTAAAAAGGAAATCATATTGAAAGTTGGAATGTCACAAATGCAAAAGCAATTTTACCGGGCATTGCTTCAAAAAGACTTGGATGTTGTGAATGTTGGAGGAGAGTGTAAGTGCATGTTGAATATAGCCATGCAATTGAGGAAGTGCTACAACCATCCATATCTCTTTCAGGGTGCTGAGCCAGGTCCACTATACACCACTAGAGACCATCTAATCACCAATGTGGGAAAAATGGTTCTTTTGAATAAATTGCTTCCAAAACTGAAGGACCGTGATTCCAGAGTTCTTATTTTTTCACAGATGAAAAGACTGTTGGACATTCTGGAGGATTATTGTATGTTCTGTGGATATCAATATTATTGAATTGATGGAGAACTACTTTGGCGAACAGACTTTTCTATTGGAAGTGAGAAAACTGAAGCGTTGAAAGGATCGTTTTATCTCCTGATAGAGAAAGCATTTATGCAATAGGTTTTATTGGGAAATCAAGTGTGGCTATTTGGGTAGTGAATCCTGGGAATGGGAAAATAATGAAACATGAAGTGGCATGAAACATGAAGTGGCATTACAAATGGAAAACTGTCACTACATAAGACAACTCTTTCTAGTCTTTTTGAAGACTTTTCATCTGAGGCAGAACTCCTTCCATTAAAATTTGTAGGTGCTTCTGCATTAAAATTTGCTTCACATATATTATTAATAAAATTTGGAAATACTTGTAGTGAGCTTGATTTACTTGAGAAAGTGAACCGGCTATTATTAGCGATGGCCTACTGTTATCACCAGAGCAGCAAGCATTTGCAGTGGTGCAACACCTAGACAAGAATAGGGTTTCTCTGACTGTCATGCTGGATGATGGTCAAAAGAATGAAATTTTGAGAGAGATTGTTGAACTAGATCCTCAAAGGGGTATCTTACAAAAGGTTTTTATAAATAACTATCTGTGTGTAGATATGTCTCATGGATTTAGGGCCTTGGTAACGGCAGAAGACCATTCTCTTGCATTATTGCAACAAGGTGAAATCGTTTGGAGCAGATTCAAAATAAAACACTCATTCCAATGTTGAAGTTATCTCGATTCTCAGGTTCTTCAAAAATATTTCAGATAGCTGAGTATGCCCCTAGTGGTACTTAGCCAACAAGTTCTTGATGCTGATTGCTTTCATTTCCAGATCATGCATATCTCTTATCAGATAAGAGAAGTAGATGAGGACCAGGGACCATTAAAGATACAATAGAATGTATTAGACATATTACAAGACTGTGTTATGGACAGTGGCGATCATTTAGCTATGAAAGGAACACTGTTTTTTTGAAATTACACAGCAGTTTCGTAGCGTGCTACGAAAATGCTGTAGCTACATGTTACAATTTGGTTGATCAATTATGATTGACAAAGCGGCAAATATTTTTGAAAGGTTTTGTCAGCACACATGTACATGGGAAAGGCTTACAAAACATGAACGACGTGGCACTCCAATGGATTGATTGACTAATTCAAGAAGATCAACATGGTTAATTACTTCCGAATATCTTTGAGGAAACCAAAGCATAAAAATAGGGGCAGTTTCCTACTCCTGTGCAGAGGTAAAGGGATACGACATTAAGGGCCAGCAGGTAGCTACAAACACCTACCACAAGCCAAACTAAAAGAGACCACTTGGCAGAGAACAAATCTTGATTGTAATAAATGCTATGCTCAGCATGATGTAGAATTAGAATCCTAATTGTCTTAGGTCTCTTAAACTGCTAGTTAGCAGTCAGTTGTATTTATTAGTTAGTTTAAAAAAAAAGTTGAATAGGTGTCATAGGAAGTAGAATTCGAATTCCCCTCATGTTGGAGGAGGAATCACAGCCTTGTAAAAGAATTCTATAAATAGGAGAAAGAGCAATGTACACAAGGTTGGAAAATTTATTGACAAAACTCTAATATTTGGCTTATGTAATACTCTGTTTTGGCAATACAAGTTTGGCTTTGCTTCTCAGGATTCATGAGGGATTTGATGTTCAGAATGTGTGGTATTGTTCTTTTCCTAATATATATGCAGTGGTATGAATGTGTAATCACTTAGAATTCACTTATAGTGCTCTAATTTCCTGTATACATCATAGACTGTGTGGTCCCATATGTTCTTGGTATGCTCTGAATATGTTAAATGTTGAATGCCCTGACTTCTATGTAAGGTTAATGCCATTGTTATACTGAAATGATATTGACTCCATAAGCCCAATGGATAGTTGCTAAATGTGTTTCCACCATCCATATTGTTTACATTTGTTTCACAAGAGTTAGCCATCTTAACTATAATAAAAAATATTAACCCTTTGAGAGAGCCCTCTCAGGCTGAGGAGGCTAAGCCATAGCTAAAACATTGGTTTGAAATAGTTACACCGAGATAGTCCTCAAGTAACTATTTCAAACCTACTTTAGGCTGAGGCTTAGCCTCCTCAACCTGATAGGGCTCTCTCAAAAGGGTTAATGATTTTGATTATAGTTAAGATGGCTAACTCTTGTGAAACAAATGTAAAAATATGAATGGTGGAATCACGTTTAGCAACTATTCATTGGGCTTATGGAGTCAACATCATTTCAGTATACAATGGTATTAACCTTACATAGAAGTCAGGGCATTCATCATTCAACACATTCAGAACATACCAAAAGCATATGGGACTACACAGTCTATGAATGCATACAGGAAGTTAGAGCACTATAAGTGAATTCTAAGTGATTACACATTCATACCACTGCAAATATTAGGAAAAGAACAATACCACACATTCTGAACATCAAATCCCTCATGAATCCTGAGAAGTAAAGCCAAACTTGTATTACCAAAACAGATTATTACATAAGCCAAATCTCAGAGTTTTGGTAATACAAGTTTGGCTTTGCTTCTCAGGATTCATGAGGGATTTGATGTTTAGAATGTGTGGTATTGTTCTTTCCCTAATATTTGCAGTGGTATGAATGTGTAATCACTTAGAATTCTCTTATAGTGCTCTAACTTCCTGTATGCATTCATAGACTGTGTAGTCCCATATGCTTTTGGTATGTTCTGAATGTGTTGAATGTTGAATGCCCTGACTTCTATGTAAGGTTAATACCATTGTATACTGAAATGATGTTGACTCCATAAGCCCAATGGATAGTTTCTAAATGTGTTTCCACCATTCATATTTTTACATTTGTTTCACAAGAGTTAGAAATCTTAACTATAATCAAAATCATTAACCCTTTTGAGAGAGCCCTCTCAGGTTGAGGAGGCTAAGCCTCAGCCTAAAGCAGGTTTGAAATAGTTACTTGAGGTCTTCCTAGTCTGTAGCCTTCCAAGGTCAGATTTTGAGATAACATTTTGGTGCATCTGCTGGGATTCTTAAGATTATTCATTCCCAAAATCAAGAGACTGAACTTCTGAAGGTAGCAGGAGCTCAGAAGAATTTTCGAGGCTGCAAATCTACCTTGGCGACTCCATTGTTGAAGAATTTGAAATTCATAGATTCATGATGATTCCACTGGAGTTATGAAGGACCCAGATGTTACCATTCTTATTTAAAGGTATGCATGCATAAATTTTTCAGGAATTCATGGTTTCCCAAATCATTTTCCCAAGGATGCATATTTTCTAAGGAATGGTCCAAAATTCAATGGAGAAGATTTGAGTTTAACTTTGAAGCATATATCATATTTCTATGATTTTATCGAGCTTCTTAGAGTTAAACATGAGGATGTTTGCATTATGTTGTTCTATGATTCATTTCAAGGGAAATGTAAACGGTGGATTGAAAGTTTTCCTGCCAAATCCATTAAGTCATTTGAAGACTTTTGGTTTATGTTTTTGGAGGAATGGATAGATAGATCAGAGGTGGTGGCAAACTTTCCTTCAATTCAAGGTTTCAAACAATGGAATGATGATCATATTAATGGAGAAATAGATGAAAAATTTTCTTTGTTCTTGTCTTCTTATCTAAAATCATTTGACAGCAAGACAAAGGATAAGATGAAATTTTTGGATGAAGTTGTTGAGGACATTGAGAAAGACATTGAAGGTCTACAAGGTCAAATTCAATCATATAGTCTCCATGGTTATGATCATTCTTTTCAAAAGGTTTCTATGTCAGAACACAAGGAGAGGGTGTTGCTTCCTTTCTCTTTCGTGATTGAGGAAGAATACACTGTTATTGAAGATCAGTTTGCACAACCAGAAAATTACGAGAATCATCAAGCTGATCATGTATTTTGGGATCCTATAGCTAAATACATGGAAGAGTTTTACTCTCCAGTGTTTCAATTTTTCTATGAAGATCAGAGGCAATTTCAGTGGCAGTGGTCATCACAATATCATATTGGCTCTGAACTCTGATGCAATCAAAGAAATCAAACATCAGATAAGATAAATGATTGGCTACATTGGAAATTTCACATTGATTGAGCTGAAAGGAGTTTGAAATTGATAGGGTAGGTAGGTAGGACAATGCAAATAAGCTCAAGGTTGACTGGGCATTTTTTTAAGTAATAGATATAAACTTCTCTCTCCCACAGTGATCATCAAAGCTTTAAGCCTGAGGTGAAGGCCCAAGAAGCTTGAAGGGGATGCTTGACAAGCAAATCTATGTTTGTTATATAGAAGACAAAGCACTGGACCTTCATGTTCTTAGTGTACCACAAGGGCACACTATCCCAAGTGGAGCCACCTATTATCACTCAAGAAAAAATAGTTTAAATTTTTAGCATCAATTTTTTTTTTTAAATTGTCAAAGGGTTGGTGTCAGTTTTGGGTCTAGTCTTTTCATCTTGTTTTAGAGTCTGGTTAAGAGTCTTCTTAGTATGTCACATGGGGTCAGTTCTCTATTTAGTCTATCATTAGTCTCATTTCTCACATGAATATCATATGTCGAAACTCATTTCAAAGTTCATAGTGCAGAAACCCGAACTAGCTGATTTCGTAGCGCAAAACACTGATTTTGCATTAACTGCGCTACGAAATCAGGAATTCACGCTGATCCATAGCAAATCTCACCCTAGCTGTCATATTTACCCAAATTCGTTGTGTTCACATCAACAGTTGTCAGCTTATAAGGTTTCTAGTACCCCAGCAGATTGTGTTTCATTAGGTTTATCTAGAGCACTCTTTCCTTGGAAGAAGCCTTCTATGGTAATCAGTGGAATCAACAAGGGATCAGATTATGGATATCACATCATTTATTCTGGCACTGTTGCAGGTGCAAGGGAAGCTCTCATGTTAGGGGTTCCTTCTATTGCAATATCTTTGAATTGGAAAAAAAATGAGAGCAGCGACACTGATTTCAAGGAAGCAGTGGAAGTCTGTCTGCCTTTAATATATGCTGCAATACAAGATACTAAAAAAGATATATTTCTTAAAGGTTGATATTCCAACACACCCATCTGCAAATAAGGGATTTAGAATTACTGGGCAAAGCACATCGTGCTTGACTTCAAATTGGAAACCTGTGACTCTACATCGGCATTTGGTAGGGAAGTACATGTCCAAGGAAGAAAGCCTTGGCATTCAGCTAGCATAACTGAGTCAAGTTGCTTCTGCTGCAGGTGCAACTCGTAGTCTTAATTTATGAAGGAAGAATGTCGAGGTGGAGTCAGTTGGAGAAGCAGGCAAACAAGAAACACATAATGCGGCAGTCAAAAAGTACTTTCGTGTTGAGTTTTTGGAGCATGAACATGGAGAAATGGATGATTAGTTCACTTCGTTGTTGTTTGCTTTGAAAGTGCGCTACAGGGACAGAATTACCATACTACAACAGAAAGAAAAGTAGGCTCAAGCATCAATCCAGTTTTAAATATGAGCACTCCTCTTTTGCTGCCGCCCGTTCCTACTCAGGTGATCAATCAAGTAGACTATAGGCTTCTTATAACTGGCACACCTCTTCAAAACAACCTTCACGAACTCTGCTTTCTTTTCAAGTTCTTACTTCCAGAAATTTTTAGTTCTGCTGAAACTTTTGATGGCTGGTTCCAAATATCAGCTGACAATGACCAACAAGAAGTGGTTCAAAAACTTCATAAGGTTCTTCAGCCATTTCTTCTACGGAGACTGAAGTCAGATGTTGAAAAGGGTCTACCTCCTAAAAAGGAAACCATATTGAAAGTTGGAATGTCACAAATGCAAAAGCAATTTTACCAGGCATTGCTTCAAAAAGACTTGGATGTTGTGAATGCTGGAGGAGAGCGTAAGCGCCTGTTGAATATAGCCATGCAATTGAGGAAGTGCTGCAACCATCCATATCTCTTTTAGGGTGCTGAGCCAGGTCCACCATACACCACTAGAGACCATCTAATCACCAATGTGGGCAAAATGGTTCTTTTGAATAAATTTCTTCCAAAACTGAAGGACCGTGATTCCAGAGTTCTTATTTTTTCACAGATGAAAAGACTGTTGGACATTCTGGAGGATTATTGTATGTTCTGTGGATATCAGTATTGTTGAATTGATGGAGAACTACTTTGGCAAACAGACTTTTCTATTGGAAGTGAGCAAACTGAAGCATTGAAAGGATCGTTTTATCTCCTGATAGAGAAAGCATTTATGCAATAGGTTTTATTGGGAAATCAAGTGTGGTTGTTTGGGTAGTGAATCCTGGGAATGGGAAAATAATGAAACATGAAGTGGCATTACAAATGGAAAATTGTCACTACATAAGACAACTCTTTCTAGTCTTTTTGAAGACTTTTCGTCTGAGGCAGAACACCTTCCATTAAAATTTGTAGGTGCTTTTGCATTAAAAGTTGCTTCACATATATTACTAATAAAAGTTGGAAATACTTGTAGTGAGATTGATTTACTTGAGAAAGTAAGTGAACTGGCTACTATTAGCGATGGCCTACTGTTATCACCAGAGCAGCAAGCATTTGCAGTGGTGCAACACCTAGACAAGAACAGGGTTTCTCTGACTGTCATGCTGGATGATGGTAAAAAAAATGAAATATTGAGAGAGATTGTTGAACTAGATCCTCAAAGGGGTATCTTACAAAAGGTTTTTATAAATAACTATCTGTGTGTAGATATGTCTCATGGATTTAGGGCCTTGGTAACGACAGAAGACCATTCTCTTGCATTATTGCAACAAGGTGAAATCGTTTGGAGCAGATTCAAAATACAGCACTCATTCCAATGTTGAATTTATCTCGATTCTCAGGTTCTTCAAAAATATTTCAGATAGCTGAGTATGCCCCTAGTGGTACTTAGCCAACAAGTTCTTGATGCTGATTGCTTTCATTTCCAGATCATGCATATCTCTTATCAGATAAGAGAAGTAGATGAGGACCAGGGACCATTAAAGATACAATAGAATGTATTAGACATATTACAAGACTGTGTTATGGATAGTGGCAATCATTTAGCTATGTAAGGAACATTGTGTTTTTGAAATTACACAACAGTTTCGTAGCACACTACGAAACTACTGTAGCTACATGTTACAATTTGGTTGATCAATTATGATTGACAAAGCGGCAAATATTTTTGAAAGGTTTTGTCAGCACACATGTACATGGGAAAGGCTTACAACACACGAAGGACGTGGCACTCCAATGGATTGATTGACTAATTCAAGAAGATCAACATGGTTAATTACTTTCGAATATCTTTGAGGAAACCAAAGCATAAAAACAGGGGCAGTTTCCTTCTCCTGTCCAGAGGTAAAGGGATACGACATTAAGGGCCAGCAGGCAGCTACAAACACCTACCACAACCAAACTAAAAGATACCACTTGGCAGAGAACAAATCTTGATTGTAATAAATGCTATGCTCAGCATGATGTAGAATTAGAATCCTAATTTTCTTAGGTCTCTTAATCTGCTAGTTAGTAGTCAATTGTATTTATTAGTTAGTTTTAAAAAAAATTGAATAGGTGTCATAGGAAGTATAATTCGAATTCCCCTCATGTTGGAGGAGGAATCACAGCCTTGTAAAAGAATTCTATAAATAGGAGAAAGAGCAATGTACACAAGGTTGGAAAATTTATTGACAAAACTCTGATATTTGGCTTATGTAATACTCTGTTTTGGTAATACAAGTTTGGCTTTGATTCTCAGGATTCATGAGGGATTTGATGTTCAGAATGTGTGGTATTGTTCTTTTCCTAATATATATGTAGTGGTATGAATGTGTAATCACTTAGAATTCACTTATAGTGCTGTAATTTCCTATATACATTCATAGACTGTGTGGTCCCATATGTTCTTGGTATGTTCTGAATATGTTAAATGTTGAATGCCCTGACTTCTATGTAAGGTTAATGCCATTGTTATACTGAAATGATACTGACTCCATAAGCCCAATGGATAGTTGCTAAATGTGTTTCCACCATCCATATTGTTTACATTTGTTTCACAAGAGTTAGCCATCTTAACTATAATAAAAAACATTAACCCTTTGAGAGAGCCCTCTCAGGCTAAGGAGGCTAAGCCTTAGCTAAAAGATTGGTTTGAAATAGTTACACCGAGATAGTCTAATCAACAGCCTATCAGGGTCCTATTTTGGTGATAACAGAAAGAGCCTTAAATAAGGTCATTTTTGCTAATAAGGACTAGTGGAAACTAAAGTTGAACCTCGTTTGGTATGGTTATTAAAAATCTTAATTTTATCATGTTGGTTTTGATAGCAATAACATATCATGTGGTATGTTTCAATATTTTATGTGAGTTGAAGTTTTACACTATTTGCAGTAGCACAAAAATGAGGAATTCGTTATCCTAGTTTAAGTAAGGTTGAGTTAATAGAGTGGTTTTTCAAGGAGAGAAATAAGAACATTGAAGAGGATGATTTCTAGCGTGTCTTGATGTTAGAAGGATGAAAAATAACTACCTACCATGATATATATACAAATCATATCTATAAGCAATGAACAAACAATATGAACATAATGGAAATTGACTAAAATTGATGGCCCGAACACTAAGAAACATGTACAAGACCTAATATTCAACAAATTCTAAACTATATTAAAATAATGGCTTATCCAATAGTTTACCCACAAAAAAGCATTGTATGTTACCAAATATCTAGCTACTTGTAGGTCCTTATGAGTGATTGAAGTAGTGGTATCATTTGTTGATAGAAATATATTGAGAAAATGGAGGATCTAGATGCATGGTTACTCTAATTTCAAAAGGAAGACTCATGGAATTATATCCTTAGTACCCTTCAGTGGAAGATATCAACTTTCTTAACTAGATAAATTTATTGATGATATCTTTATGTTGTATACCATATTCAAGAAAAGCATTACCTCCAACATCCTCAAGAAGAAGTTTAAGGAGGAAGGAATAACCCATTGGGACATCTAAAGAAGTAAATAAAGGTGAATGTGTTGGAGGATAACCTTGTTGAATTTAAAGTTGGTAAAAATGATGAATTTATGCTTTGTATAACAAAAAGAAATATATTTTCAAGGGAGGAAAAGGCTAGTCAAACAACAAAGGAAAACGATTTTCTAAAGGTAGAAAAGGAGGTTGTATCAAGTGTGCATGTAAAGTTTCTACTTTTGTCTGCTTTATTCCCTCCTTTTATAGCAAGTCAACTATAGTTTCAAAGCAACATTTTTCTCTTATATACAAATTACATGGACAATTTAAGGGTTAGATCATTCATTTTAGGATATAGTTATAGCAACACAAAACCTCCTAGTCTTTCACCACTACGCTTTGACCACCACCTCCATTGTAGGCAAGGAATTCAATGACAACGTATCACATATCACTCTTAATGTAGAAAATATCTTCGGTAATAAATGATCAAATATAACTAAGCTTTCTAGATTTCTTAACTTTGTTGATATAATTGTTTTTATACTGTAATGTGGTTTTCATGGATTTATTTTGAATTTGTTCTCTTTCTTTTTTTTTACTTAAAGCACACTTTCTCTCATGAAACAATCATTTGTTTTTTTTATTACAAACACTCTAGATTCTAATCTCAATCATTGAAAAACAATCACTTGAACTTACTTTCTCTTCATTATTTTCATATAGCTTAATAATGGGTTTTAACTTGCTGATTATCTTGGAATACATGCAAAAATATTAGTTTGATAATAACATGCATTCACAAGGGGGACACCCTAATATTGGAGTGGTATAATTCTAACAAAGATGCCTTTCAACTATGAGAAAGTTTAGTTTACGTACAATTGTTGAGAAAAATTCCTTGTGCATGTTTGCATGATAATAAGAACCCTAGGGCATTGTAACCTCTACAAATCCTTGTAACAATCAAGGCTAGCATTTTCTTGGACTTTATT
Source organism: Pinus taeda (assembly GCA_000404065.3). NCBI lineage: Eukaryota > Viridiplantae > Streptophyta > Pinopsida > Pinales > Pinaceae > Pinus > Pinus taeda. Next base: position 35,090 of record APFE030303084.1, read on the forward strand.
ATTTACCTTCTTAAAAATGCAACAAATATGTCATCATGGTAGCTTCTGACCACCTTGTCAGATATGCCCAGTTTTGTGCATTACAACGGGTCTCGTTTTAGCCATGTGTAGTTGCACACATTTTTGTGCATCAATAGTTAAATTACATTTCCTAATTCCATTGTGACAAATCATGATCCCACCTTAACCAACAAAATATGGTAGTATTTGTTGAAACGACCCAGCTAAACAATGAAATGACCCAGCTAAAATTATATATATATACACAGCAATTACAACCAGAAAATAAACACATTGAGATTTCAATTCAATCAACACACACATCGCTGATGCTCATTTCAGGAACATAACCAACGTTTACATACTTTTAATCTAAGGTCAAGTAGTAACGAAATACACATGTACCGTACATCGGAAAGGTGAGACTCCGCTTGCTCTGTTGTTGCTGGTATTTCCTTGTTGCCGGTCACTTCTGCGAGTGTGTGATGATGCACTTGATCTGAAAACGAGACCCACCGGTTAACCTCCCATCCTACTCCTTGGGTACTCTTCTTCCCTGCGGACCCCCGAGCTGCAATGGGTTTGTACAATGGAGGAAGAATCTAGCTGGCAGAGGAGAGAAACCTTAGCTCAAGAGTCCCCTCTCTAAAAACCCTCTACCTCACCAAACTCACTATAGCTTCGTAGTCACTGCTTTCACATCATATCATCCATCCAACAATAGGGTTTCCCCCAAAAAGGTCCCTTCTCTCATGGCTTGCCCCTTCTTTTATAGGAGTCCTCATAGGTGACACTTGGCATGTCATGCATAATTATAATATTTTTCTTTTAATTTAATACTTGATTATTCACCTACCCATGTGTCATTCTCTCAGCAAGAGTCACCCAAAATTATTTACTTAACTTTTTATTTAAAACTAATATTTTCCTCACCTCACAAGATTCCTATTTCTTCTCCTAGTTGTCTCTTTATTCCCCCTTTTATTCCTTAAATTGTGGTTATTACTTGGAGTCAATTAATGAGTCAAGAT